>JAKCPI010017492.1:0-26618 GCA_023213315.1 Euborellia annulipes | reverse complement strand
GTCTATTTCCTCAAAAAAATTTCATCCCATGAGAGTCTTTTGAAAACAATTAATCCATTAACTTATTTTTTTACTTTCTCTTACCTATGTATATGTAATATATAGATAGAGAGAAAGTATTGCATTCATGTCAATCGATGTCGAGAATTTCCCTGAATCTAAAAGTGATTTTGGCGACATGGTCTGCCCGTGTGTCTGTTTGTCTGTGAACAAAATATGTCAAGAACAAAAAGACCTAGGAGGTTGAAATTTTATATTTAAGTCAAGTACCCCTCTGGGACGTGACACGAAGCTTTTGAACAAAATCGGCCAAAAAGTACTAGTACCAGTTTACTGATGTACTTTTTTTCAGTTTTTTTTCGATTTTCTCAAAATTTGCTCAACTCACGATTTTGATTAAAATTCAAAAATCAATTATTTTTTTAGATGCTCTTTAAAATGAATGTACTCATTTTGCCCTCTTGAAATCTTTTAAAGCACAATTTACTCTTGTACTTCATAGGAAAGATAGAAGAAATGGTTGCCAATGGTAACAAAATATAATTATTTTCCCATGTTTATAAATTTTACATCTTGAATTCTAATATATCGGAGACCCCCGGGCTTGGCGTAGTTGGTAGCGCTCCTACCTTTGTATACCAAGGGTCGAGGGTTCGGATCCCAGGCAGTCCGATGATTTTATTTAAGCCATTTGGAGACCAAATTAAATAAGAATGCCTAGACCCCCAGTAGATATATTTACAAATAACGAGTATCGTTTAAAGTTTTAAATGGTCTAAGTTGCCGAAAAGACTGTGTGTATGTGTGTGTGTGAATGTGAGTGTGGATGGGAAAAAAGGTGAATGTTTTGTATTAAAAACAAAAAAAAAATATATATATATATATAGGGGGCTAAATATATCTCGACACAAAAAAAAATCTGATCTCTATGTCACCTGATGATGGTCCAATAATTTAGACCGAAATGTTGTAAAATTTGGGAGTTATATTGGTGAAAAGACTGATCCCTCTAATTAGTGTCCTAATCAACATATTTAATCATAGACACTTCCATATCGATCGAAAACTAGAATATTATTTGAGAGTGCCAATATTGATTGTCAAATCAATCCCGAAAAAAAATATTTTATATTTATATTAAGCAAATTTTCTTTTTTTCTAAATATGAATCTAATTAGAAAAGAAACAAAGGAGAATAAAATAGAGCTAGCGGAAAATCTCGTTTAAAACTCTTGAGAAATGCCAAAGTAAGATTCTAATTTTTCCTCTTTTTTTTTTTTTTCTTTTCGACAACAATTAGGCCTTTTCTTACTGCGCTGTCGTCTTAATTTCACGCTTTTGAAATTCAGTCCAACTTAGTAATAATAAATAGCAATACCATGGGGGGAAGATTTAACTAACAAGTAAGTGTATAAAATAAGGAAAAATAAATTATGTCCTTGACCAGTGGATCTGAGATAAGGATTCGCTTTTTGCGTTGCCCGTCGCGATTTAGATTTTTACGAGTGTTATTATATTTAAAATAAAATACATGTCCAGCATTAATTGTGGTTCAGTTTTTATTTAGTAATTAATAGTATTCTAAAATGTTATTATGTAAATAAAAATAAAACATCCGTCCTGACAAAAATTTTTTCATTTTACCCACTGGTCTAAAATGTCCTTTATATCTAAATATTTAATATATTCCAACTAGACATCTATCTCTCGTTACTAATTTAATAAATATGGTTTTAAATAACTTATTTTTACCTACGTAATATTGTTATTTAATTTGTTCAAGTGTCAAGATTGAAAATTAGCCAATTTGAAATTTTGACCTAATAATTTTATTAGAAAATACCCATAGGTAATTTTTTACTAGATTAAAATTGATCCAAATAATTACGTCTCTCTTGTTGAGGGTGTAATTGTAATTGTACTTTTTACAATGTAACAGCGTAATTGATTCATTAAAATAATAGCATTTTCCTCAATCAACCCCTTCCGTTCTTTTTTTCATCCCCTAATTTTATGAACGCGATTTTTCTCTCATAATTAGATTGTTTGTAAAAAAATTAACAGGACTAAAAAACAAAATGAAAACTAAATTTAGCAAAGAGAGAAGGAGGGAGTTAAATACAAATTAAAAGAGAGGGTGAGTTCAAAAATCAAAGAGAATTGAGGAAAAATTAAATTAAAAAAAAAAAAAGAAATGATACTCAAGGACAAATTCATTCAAATTCGATTAAAGGGTCCTCGATTTTGGTAATAATAAATTTAATTTTTGTAAACGGGGCTCTTATCTCTCTTATAAAAATGGCTTGATTTAAGTTAATTATTAATACTTTCCGCATCACTCATTAAATTTCAATCAGTAATAATTATTTTTATATTGCATAAATACAAATTTACCTAAAAAGAAGGTATATTTAATTTAAACTCAAAGTAATTATAATAACTGACTTTTCCAATTTTGCATTGAAAATCGGTGAATAAATGTAAGTGGGATGTTGAATTGAGTTCCTTTTAAGAACAAATTCCCTCTAATGAGATGCAGAGATGTCCCAGAGAGATGGGGTCCAGCGGATTTCAATCCTGGTGACCCTTGCTTGCTTACTTTATGATACTTTCAGCCAATGCTTCATTCATTGTCCATCAAAGCTTTTTTTTAATTAACCACGATCAAAGGGAACGAGTGATAGTTATCAGCCGGCAAAAAGAACAAAATCGAGCAAATTTTTTTTGATAAAGTAAAAAAATGAACATATCTTTTATAAAAAAAAAAGTCAATTCTTCCTTTTCATCAAGTCAATTCTTTTTGAATTTTCTGATCAATCTCTGTCTTTTTTTATTTGTTTCCTATTAAATAAATAAAATAGTTTCAATGCGTTGTATTAAAAAAAGTTGAATAAATTTAAAGTAAAAATGTCTTTCCGTCTTTTCTGATTAAATAAATCACACCTTAAAGGCCCGTCAAAATTTTCGGAATTCAAATTTCTTTTTAAGACTTTCGGCATCTGAGTCACTATTTAAATGAGAGTCTGAGCCTTGAAACAGGAAGCGAGACCTCTTTCTCTATGCTAACAATTCAATTTGTTATTTACAACATCACTTTCGCTGTAAGATTTTAAAAGAATTTCTAGTTTCATGTGTCAATATTGGTCTGCAGTATATGTGTGCAGAATTGAATTATCTCGTGCATCTAGATAAAACAGGCCTATTTATAATAACGAGTGAATAAATATAGCACAAAATATTTAATATTTGTGGCATTTAAGTTTTAGAATGAAGCCTCTGGAATTCATTTAAAAAAACGTTGGCATTTTTTTTTAAATAAGCTTATTATTAACCATTAAATCACAAAATCTCTGAACGATTCTGTTAACAGGAGTGGAGAGTGCACAAATCTTTCTTAAAAGAATTCATAATCCCCCAGAAATACTTCTTAAAAAACTTATACCCCCACCCAGAGGCAAATTGCGTCAATTATTTCTGTATTTTTAAGAAAAATTTTTTTTTACTATTTAAATTTCTTTTTTATACCTAATTTACTATTTTTTCTGATATGTAAGAGGGTCGATATGTTTGGGTGAAAATTGTCTTCCGCTTTATTTGAATTTTTATTTTATGGATAATTTTCTCCATTCTTTCATCCCCCTTTTCGTTTTTATAAGTTGAGATTCTCCTTAACACAATTCTCTCTCTTTCTCTCCCTTAATTAAAGAACATTTTTACGATCTGATTCTGGTTTTGACTTTATTCGATAAAAGTATATACTATATATATATACCTGAGTTGTAAACCTAGTAGAATAGCCACTGAAATGTTTGAAAGTATATAAAAAATCGTACTATGATCTAACAAGAGAATAAAAAGTAAATGTTAAAAAAAATTGCTTGTTTATGAATTTGCAATTAAAGCCATGCTATTTAACAAAATTCCCGGCTCTACCTAGCTAAAAATGAATAAAGAACATAATTTCAAAAGAAATTACATTCAAGATTAGATAACGAAATTGGGGATGAAAGAATGGAGAAAAGAAATTTATTATTAAAATTTTTTATTAACGGAAGACAATTTTCATCCACTCATATCAATCTTCCTTAGTATCAGAAAATATCATTCAAATAATTCATCTTATAATAAATGTTATTAATTTTATAAAAACCTAACTATTGATTAGAACGAAGGAAGAGGAGGGAAGGGGTGGAGGAGTAAAGAGAAAATTTTCAGTCATTCAAAAAAAAAATCTTAAAAATGGCAGAATTTGGAGATTTCGGAGCAAAATTTCATTTCATTCAAAGAAGAATGAAATGAAATTTTTTCTTTCTGAGCAGTTAATTTCGTATTTCGGGATAGACAAAAAGAGAATAACTGATAAGCTTATACATTTTAAAGAGCATCTAAAAATAATAGGTTTTTAAATTTTAATCATAATCGTTAGAGCGAATTTTGAGAAAATCGAAAAAAAAAACTGAAAAAGTACTAGTACTCTTTAGCCGATTTTGTTCAAAAGCTTAATGTGTTATGTCTAGGGGGTATCTCGCCTAACTTAAATATAAAATTTCAACCTCCTAGCTCTTTTCGTTCTTGAGATATTTTGTTCACAGACACTCACAGACAAACACAAACACACAGAGACAAACCATGTGGCGAAAACCACTTTTTTTTATTCAGGGGACCTCAAAATCTCAGCATTGAATTTTTGAAATGAATCCAATATTTTCTCTCTCTCCGCTCTCTCTCTCTCTCTCTCTTTTGTGTGTGTGTGTGTGTGTGTATATATAAAGGTAAGGGAAAGTAAAAAAGTGGGATTTTGGTAAAAGGGTAAAAAATAAAAATATAAACACTATATATGGACCATGTTATGCATTAGTGTGTCAAGCGCCAAAAAATTAAAAATTGAGTTAATCACGGAATATTGTTTCAAATGCTATAATTAATAGTATTTTTTATGAAATATGTCCTAAAAAAAATTATATTTAATGTTACTTGCACAATTGACAAAAAAAAATTATATATAATCCAATGAAAACAAAAAACTTTAATGTTAATTTTCTCAAAACTCGGTAGCTGGCGCTTGACACACTAATGCCTAACAGGGTCCATATATGAATGTAGGCCCTAAAGGGCCCTTTTAGTTTGTGTTTTTCATCTTTGTTCGCCCCACATGTTGGGAATCACTGCTCTAATTTAAATATGATTTTTTTTCCTTTATAACCAAATAATTTAAATAATTTACTGGCATTTCCGGAATGACCTTGAAGAGACTGTTGGGATCTTTTTTATTTTTTTTTTTATGCTCCCATGGTGAGATTTTTCACGGATTTCAAGCCATTGATGCGAACAAGAAGGGGGAATCGAGGGAGTCGTCTCTTTTGTACTGTCATCAGATCCCAACTGACCCCTTGGCTGGTTAAATATTGAACGAGGAGAAGACCCAGATGGTCTCTTCCGATGGAATATGGACATGTCGCCATCGATATAAACCACTTACAGCTAATAGCTTATGGATGTACATAAGAGGATTAAAAAAATGCAAGCGCCAGCAAATGGAGTCCATTATACGAGAGGAATAGAAGATGATGGATATTAATTAAAGCCTCCACCTCCTGGGGAATATTCAACATTGGCGACAGATGAAAACTGCATTAAAAAATTTACGTCACCCAACTTAAGAGGATTAATAAATAAAATGCATTAATCGGAATTTACTTTTAAAATAAATAAAATATTGATAAGTGAATAATTTAGAAATATTTTGGGTGGATATATTAAATAAATTGGATTTTCAGATTATAATCAATAAAAAAAATCTATTAATAATAATATCAGAAGAAAATAATATGAATGATAGCAATATATTCATATATAGGGTGGTCCATTTAACTTTTGGAATTTGAATCGGCTATAAAAAAAAAAAAAAAAAAACTAATAAATATTTTTTCAAAATTATGAGTTTATTAGAATGATTGGACATTTACATTTAAGAACCCTATACCCCATCCAATCAACCAATTTTTCAGTTCAATTTGGTATCCAAATATCCAAATGGCTTAAATAAAATCTTCGGATTGCCTGGGATCCGAACCCGCGACCTTCGGTATAGAAGGAGGCGCGCTACCATCTACACCAAGGGCGAGGGCGGAGAAAATTATAATTTCTATATTCCAATCCAGTGCCTGCTTGAGGATTTGTTTACATTCATAGAATACATCAGTACAAAAATAAGTCACGTGACTCAGACCAGTGAGGCAAAGTAGCATAAAATAAAGCGCGTTTCACGCTTTCACTTACATTTATTTTCCAATTGACAATATTTTTTCTCGCAAATCGCAAATGTTTGGTGATTAAATTATTAACCTAATCCAACGATAGGTCACGACTAAATTATAATAATGAATTTATGCATTCAAATTTTTCATTTTATTAAAAAAAAAAAAAAAAAAAAAAATTAGATTCTATTATTGCTTACTGGGTACTGTCCAATTCACATTAAGTGGAATATTCAATGCAATTTAATAAAAATTAGATAAGCTTAGTTTTATTATATATTATTTTTTGTATTATAATTTTAAGAGGAAGATTAGGAAAGTTTTGCAACTTAATAATTATGTCAAATTAAATATTTCAATCGCATCAAAACGAGTGAGTTCCAGATGAGTTGGTCGAATTTCTTTTTTTTTTTTTTTCACTTTCCGCCCTTTTAAAAGTCGGAACCATTTAAAAGGTTGTGCGAAATACGTGAGCTGTTTTGATGGGAGCCCCGCCGCCTTTGACTGGATTGGAATCAAGTGGACGAACGGCCAAGACGGGAAAGAAAGGGAGAAGGAACGAAAAGGCCTCTGGACCTCGTGGCCATCAATAAATGATTCACTCACACACACACACACACACACACACACATGGATGTCACTCCAACCAGAGGAGATGAGCCACATGGATAATAAATAATCTCTCTGTATATTGGATCAATCGGAAGAGAGATAAAATAATCCTCAAGTTGTGTATTTTTAGAGAAATTTTAAAAGAAAAAAAATCAATCAGTCATTGATAATAGATTTAAATTTATTTACTCATGATTTTTAAATAAATTAATTTTGTTAAAAAGGCGGGTGAATTAAATAAACACGGTCCATGATCTTGGAATATAAAAGGCTTGGCGCATGTGCGATAACACTGGTCAACACGATTTTTGCGTCTGGCTTCTTCATATGAAATTTTTGTTTCTCCTACTCTAAAAATAAATGTAAAAATAATTTTTTTAATCAAAGTTTGCTTTTGTAGAAACTAGAGCAATTCGTTAGGCCGTTTCTCGGTTAATATTGAGTTTACAAATTTGATTTATCAACCAAATTTTAGCAAATTTAATACTCAACAATTTTGTATTTTACTAATGTGGACAAAATATGTTTAGTTTTCGAGATATAAGCGAAAAACTGAAGAAAGTCTCAAGTTTCTCGAAATATTAAAACAAATAGAAACTTTGATAGGCCGTATCTCGGTTAATATTGGGTCTAAATATTCGTTTTATCAACCAAATATTAGCAAATTTTATGCTCTACAAGTTTGTAATTTATTATAATTAACAAAATATGTTTAGTTTGCGGGATATAAGCGAAAAACTGGAAAAAGTCTAAAATAAAAAAAAAAAAAAGAAAATTTGATCGGCCGTATCTCGGTTAATATTGGGTCTAGAAATTCGTTTTATCAACTAAATTTTAGCAAATTTTATGCTCTACAACTTTCTAATGTATTATGGTGCACAGAATATGTTTAGTTTACGAGATATAAGCGAAAAACTGAAAAAAGTACACAAATTTTGAGGTTTTTTTTTATTTTTTCAAACCCATGTACCAATTAAACAAAAGCAAACTTTAAAAGCTAAAAATGGGAATTTAAGTGTTTTTTGGTGTCTAGAATCAGAATTCCAGCATTAAAACAGAAACCCAAAAAAAAAAATATTTTTTTGTTGACCTGTGTAATACACCCCTTTTCATAACTTTAGGTACAGTGAGGGCCACAATTAAGTCCCCACCTAATAGCTAGAGCCTTAAGTAAATGGCATATTATATGGTGTAAAGTGAAATAATTTTAATGACCGAAAAGATAAAACGTAAAATCTGATACAGCTGATTTCATTTTACCTTTTCAAATTTAAAATTATTTCACCATTTACCATATACTTAAGGCTAGAGCTATCAGGTGGAGACTTAATTGTGGCGCTCACTGTACACTCGTTTTAAGAGCCATCCTAATATTACGAAGAGAAAGTAAAAAAACATGTGATAATTATGAAATGTTCCTTGAGACACGAAATTATATTATTAACAATTAATTTTACAAAATGAACTTACGATAGAACTTTATTCAACGCTATTTAAACAAGATGGATAATGACCTCGACTCTTGGCAGGTTGCAGCCCTAGCAGGCGTCTCGCAGTTCTAATCGGGCTTACTAGATGGCATCCATTTTTTAAGAACTTTTCGTGTCAATGAAATTCTAATTTCATTATAATAATAATAGACGGATGTTGTGATTTTAGTAATATTCAAATTCATCAATTAATTTTTTTAATTTATTAATGCCTTCAAAATTGTTTGAAGCACACTTTACTTTTGTACTTCATAGAAAAGATAAAAGAAATGGTTGCTAGCTTATTTTCACGGTCCAGGAGGGTACAAAACTTGAATATAACATTTCAACCTCGTAGTTCAATTCCTTCATGCTTAAAATTGAACACAGACCATGACGCCAAAACCACACCTCAGGGGCGTATATAGAAATTTTTTTCGGGGGGGGGGGGGGGGCGACGCCCCTGCCACACCTCAAAACGTGTATATCCGTCAAAATGTCGACATCGATTTTTTGACATGATCGCAATACTTTCTCTCTCTATACAGGGTTATTTGTAATTCGATGTGTTCCAGCCAGGATGAGGTAGAAGGGCAAAAATGCTACAAATTTAACCCCCTCAATGTATGGCCGAAAGTTAGTAGTTTGTGAGATATTCAAGAAAAATCATTTTTTTAGAAATATCCCATTTTTGACGCTAACGACGAGTTTTAAGAAAAAACGGTTCATACAATGTTAGCTATGTATTTTTTTATTAGTAAGTGAATTAGTAATAACTCTTAATAAATAATAAAATATTCCAAATCATTGAGAATTTGATTACTAAGGCCAATAACGAATTTGAAATTATTTAATTATTTTACGTCAATTATTATTTCGAGTCATCCAGTCAAAAAAATTCTATGACACCAAATGTAGGTACAAACTACTAAAAAAACTTGCTCGTTTCATTAGCTATCCAAAAAGGTACAATAGTTAATATTTTGTGTTAATAACATTATTAAAAACAATGTTTTCTGCATGACAAAGTGAAGTGAACCTGAAAAAAAAAGATATTACTTAATCAATTTACTTCTTTTATTTCAAATTTCCAAATTTATTCGATTTTTTGATTGGATACATCCTACCTAAGACAGGTTACAATGAGTTTTGGGTGGATTGTGGTTCTCTCATAAAAATATTAACTATTGTACCTTTTTGGAGAGCTAATGAAACGAGCAAGTTTTTTTTAGTAGTTTGTACATTTGGTGTCATAGAATTTTTTTTGACTGGATGACTCGAAATAATAATTGACGTAAAATAATTAAATAAATTCAAATTCGTTATTGGCCTTAGTAATCAAATTCTCAATGATTTGGAATATTTTATTACTTATTAAGAGTTATTACTAACTCGCTTACTAATAAAAAAATACATAGCTAACATTGTATGAACCGTTTTTTTCTTAAAACTCGTCGTTAGCGTCAAAAATGGGATATTTCTAAAAAAAATGATTTTTCTTGGATATCTCACAAACTACTAACCTTCGGCCATACATTGAGGGGGTTAAATTTGTAGCATTTTTGCCCTTCTATCTCATCCTGGCTGGAACACATCGAATTACAAATAACCCTGTATATATTAACATAATATAGAGGTAAGAGAAAGTAAAAAATTAATCTTTATATATTGATCTTTTACAGATATAGTTATATATTGTCTGTGGCAAATGCTTATAGAAAGGCAATTGTCCGCAACAGGCGGTCCAGGATCAGTTAGAGAAAGGTCAGACTAATAAGAATTAATTAGAAGTTAAATTTAACGAAAGATTTAGAAAATAACATCCCTCACTGCACAGTGAGCTTAACAATAAATAGATTTGCTCTTGAAATTGGATTAAACTGCACTTTCCTCTACCAATGAGGACCCTTCCTTACCTTAATTCGAATAACCATTCCATCCATCTATTATTAATTGTCTTTGTTTAAGCAAATGGAGACAGAGAGAGAGAGAGAGAGAGAGATCAATTTCGATCCATGATCAATGAGAGTGTTTGTTGTATTGCATGTTGTCATCATATTCACTCCCCGTTTCCCTATCAAGTTTTGATTATTCGCTTGCGAAGTCCTAATGAACCACTGTTGCAGAGAATGGCCATGACATTGGCAATTGAGGGAGAATCGTCATGACGTTCGCAAACTTTCCACTCGATTCGAGAGAGACGGGGGGGGGAGAGGGAATGAATAAACATTGAGGGTGTTGTTGTTGTTGTTATGACTGCCTTTTTTTTTGTTCAATAATAAAAAATATATATTTTTACCTGTTGAAAATTAAACTTTGCAATTGGCAGATATGGAAAGAAATTGTTTATTTTAGGCCAGGACTATAACAAAAACAACTGGTCGCACAGCACACAACTTTCTCTTACCTTTGGTAAAAGAAAGTTGTGTTCAGGACTTATCACTGTTGCATTTACAGTGCTAAACCTCTCTAATTGCAAAGGGTCCAAATCAAAAACTTGCTATTTTTTTTTAAATGGGTGCATAAGGTCCGAAGATCTATAATGACCAGTGGTCACATGCAGCCAGCAAGAAAATAAAAACAAAATGAGAAGCATAAAAGGGGAACTCAACTGCGGGAACTGAGAAGATGCCTGTTGAGAATAGACTTGAAAGTCTGAAGATTGTAGGTTTTGGGGAAGATAGACGCAGGGAGCTTGTTCCAATCACGGGACAAAGGAAGATTGGAATTGAAAATAGTTCTATTAGTCGTGAGTGATGCTGGGACGACAATTACAAGCCAGCTGGAGAGGGCCCGGCTGGTTTATTAATATAACGAAGAAAATATTTACGGTCATTACTTACAGGTACTTTCCCAATGGAGAAAGTATCTTATTTAGAAAAAATTTTTTAATGGCATAAGATAAAGTGACCGACCCATCTTTAAGAAATGTTAAATGAAAAAGTAATTTTTTTTTTCCAATTTCCAGATATATTCTACACAAGACAAATGAAGTTCTTCAAGTTCTCCAATTTCCAAATATATTTCACACAAAAGAAATGAAGTTCGTCAAAGAATATGGAAACACGCAAGACAACGATTTAAACATTCATCGTCGGTTAATCAAAAAGATAAAACAAAAAGGTGAAGAAAATAGACTTTATTCGGCCCAAAATTATTTATTACCAATGTCAACGTTTCGGGGACTATACGTCTATACGGGGACTATACGTTTTAAACAACAAGATAATTGTTGTATTTATTACACGAGTGCTGGAGGCACGAAATACTTTTTACGACCTTTGTAAATGTACTTTTCATTTTAAGGTCCTGAGGATGGGTGACGTATAGTCCCCGAAACGTTGACATTGGTAATAAATAATTTTGGGCCGAATAAAGTCTATTTTCTTCACCTTCCTGTAAATTAGACGGCCTTCCTCCATACGATTATAAGATAAAACAAATTTTTTTTTTACTTTATAATTTATTCGATAAACATATTTAACAGTAGAACTATGATAAAGAGGGATTAAATTACTTGCTACCTTAAAGGGGAGCCAATAGGCTCATTAAATGGAGCTAAAGAGAAAAATTGGATGGATATACTTTTAAAAACTTTTCCAAAAGTGCCTAGTTTTTTTTTTTTTTTTAACATTCATACTTTTTTCTCATTCACACTCACACACACATTCAGACAGTCTTTTCGGCAACTTAGGCCATTTAAGACATGAGGTATAGCCTACATACTAAAACATACTAGGGGTATTCATGATCTTGTGTTTTGTCCTAAATGTCTTAAATCGTAAACAGTTTAGCACAAAAGCTAACGAATGGACCAAAAATAAATTTGTCCTATGTCGTATTTGAAGACTATCGGTGCCCCCGGGTTTGGCGTAGTAAGTAGCGCGCCTACCTCCTATACCAAACGTCGCGGGTTCGGACCCAGGTAGTCCGATGATTTTATTTAAGCCATTTGGATACCAGATGGCTTAAATAGAAATGCCTGACCCCACAATAGATATATTCTCTACAACGGTTATCGTCAAAGTCTTATATGGGCTAAGATGCCGAAAAGACTGTATGAATGTGTGTGTGAATGTGAGTGTGAATGAGAAAAAAGTGTGAATGTTTAAAAAAAAAAAAAAAAAAGACTATCGGTGAGATCGAACAACATTCATAACCTACTAAAAGTCTTTTTCTTTTTAAAATTCTCTCACATATCTCATTAATTTTTATTTTTAAATAAATAAATAAGAGAAACAAACAAAACAACACACTAAACACTTGAAAACAAAACACAAACTGCACAAACACTTTTTAGGTTAGAATATAACTTTGACATTTCTAAAGCCGGGAATCGATTTACAACATACGACACCGATATAAGAGACCTGTGGTCGTCGTATGTACTATTTAGCAATACGAGAGGTAAATGTCGTATATCGTATACTCAAATAAGACATAGGAGACTTTTAAGAGGATACGACGTCGTATATACAAGACCATGAATACCCCTATTATACTATACATCCTACTAAAGTGTAAGAAATTTGAAGATTACGTATTTCGAAAAAAATCACCCTAATCTTAGGTAGCGGGGAGGCTATAAATTTACAGTCTTGGTTTCAGCCACAGTCTCAAGATCATCAAGAGATATATTATCATAATATAGCGTAAGAGTAAAGAATGTTGGAGTTATTTTTTTAGTGATTTTTTTTTTACCCCCAATTCTCAGTAAAATTAATGGTCTTTTTAAAATTAAAAGCGTTAAAAAAAAACATGTGAAATGTAAATAAAACAGAGAGGGAGAGTTTGATATGTTAGTTAACATTAATCCTGTTAATGAAAATTCGATGTAAAAATAAATAAATAAATAAGAGGGACTTCTATGGAACTATTTATTTTTTAATTTGATAAAACTTGTACAAGTCAAGTTTATTTAAGAGACGTTTTTTTGGGACTAGCCGCAAAGCCCGTCTTCGGCGGGCAAATTTTAGGATATTTCTTGTTTCAATATAGGAAGAATTTTAAGTTCAAGTAGGGTAATAGGAACAGCAGAAGAGTTTATTTATGACTGCCCAAAGGATCTGCCTGTAAAATGGCCTTCATAAAGCTGCCAAAGTTCAGATTTGATTATAATTAATTTCCCAAAAGAATTAAGAGATTCAAAATATTGCTACCTTACTGTCCGTTTCAAGTACTATATGTGGCAGGTAATTTTTTTTTCCTAGGTTGGTAGGACTGTCTATAACATTTGCCAAGCGTCTCTTTGTCAAAAGGTTTAATTATCTCCGAGTTACAGTGTTAGTGTTTTTGTAAACAGCCAAAAGTGAATTTTTCTATTTTTACAATGGGTGATTTTGTTGAGCAAAGAATTTTGTTTGCGGAACGAATATTCTTGTGCGGACACGTTGAAAATGTTGCGGAGGGCCTTTGGTGATCAAACTATGGCACAAAAAAACGTTTATAAGTGGTACAACGAGTTCAAAGAGGGCCTAGAACGCGTTGAAGACGAACAGCGCTCTGGACGACCATCGACGTTTACCGACGAGGGCCACGTCCAAAAACTCAAAGATTTGGTGCTTGAAAATCGTCGATTGACAATTAGAGATCTCCCTGATAGTGTTGGAATATCATTTGGCTCAGCCCAAAACCATTTTGAAAAATGCTCTTTTGGAAAGTCGCGTTGATGTGTGTGAAACTGCTGTCTGACTATCAGCATTTAAGGCTCAAACAGACAGAACGCGAAATTCGCGTCGCTTGGCGTTTTTTCAACGCCGCGAAAGGGCGCGAAATGTTGTATAAGGCAAGACTGTATCATCCCCGTCACACAGGGGGCGAACTTACGCGGCGTAAACGCTCTCTTTCGCGCGACAGCTTTTTCGAGTTGTACAAATTTACAACTCTTTCGCGCGAACAGGCGAACTATCATCAAGATGAGGGATGAAATAAAAAAACTTATAGAGTTAAAAACACTTGTTTTTTCGCCTCTAACTAAATAAAAGTAAATAATATTAAAGTTATATTATAGTCTATATTTAATAAGACTGTAATAAATATGTTTTTTGTTGGAAGCCAATCTATGATTAGTAAAAAGTCCGAATCGAGGTAATTGAATAGTATTATCTTATTCTAATTTACAAGCCTCGAAAAATATTTAATCAAAGTTATCATTAATAAAATAAGATTTAAATAAAATCTAATTTTGCAATGATATTCTATTTCTTTCGTAATATAATACTTTATTTATAAAATATTTATAAATTCATTAAATAAAGGTTGTTGAAACATATACACAATACCGGATCGTACGCCCAGATAACGCTGCCTGTGTGGCTTAGCAAAAACGCCCTTCGCCGCGAAATTCGCGACGCTCAGGCTACGTGCCCATTTCGCGACGAAAGGCGTTTTTGCTAAGCCACACAGGCAGCGTTATCTGGGCGTACGATCCGGTATTGTGTATATGTATATTTTTCATTAACATCACTCATCTTGATGATAGTTCGCCTGTTCGCGCGAAGGAGTTGTAAATTTGTACAACTCGAAAAAGCTGTCGCGCGAAAGAGAGCGTATACGCCGCGTAAGTTCGCCCCCTGTGTGACGGGGATGATACAGTCTTGCCTTATACAACATTTCGCGCCCTTTCGCGGCGTTGAAAAAACGCCAAGCGACGCGAATTTCGCGTTCTGTCTGTTGGAGCCTTTAAAGTAATGCATCATTACTGGAGACGAGACTTACGACTCTGAAACCCCCGACCAATCCAGTGAATATCGTGCAAAAGGTGAAGCAAGACCTAAAAGACCACGGCAAAGTAGATCGAAAATCATGTTGACAGTTTTCTTTGATTATCGCGGTGTGGTGCACTATGAATTCATTCCGTCGGGCCAAACTGTCAACAAAGAATATTATTGGAGCGTTATGCGTCGTTTGCTGTTCGTCTGAAACGACCGGAATTATGGGCGAGCAACTCTTGGTTCCTTCGTCACGATAACACCATGACATACTGCATTGGTTCTTTTTTGCCAAAAACTCGACTCATATCGTTCCGCAACCACCGTATTCGCCTGATTTGGCGACTTAATATTATTTATTTTGTTGTCTTTTCGAAATCGCACTTATCCTCATCTTCATTATCAGGAATAATATCAAAAAATTAAATTAAATTATATTTTAACATCTACGAATTCAGAGAAAATTTTTGTAGGCTATGAAATACTTGTATTAAATTTCAATAACTAGAATATAATAGTGTATATAAATTTGAAATAAATTAATTACTACTAAACAATAGTTATGCTGGTGTTCATAATTGAAAATACTTAAACGCAGCAATTAATATCTCAAACTTCTCAATCTTCACTATCTCTCTTCTACAGGTATTACCATGGTCAATGCTCTGCCGAATTAAAATCAATTATCCCACTCAATGCAACATATTCACGGAACACAAGAGAGGCATCTTCCCAGCATCCCTATGCTGTTCAGATCACGACTAACAGAACAAAACAATTCCAATCTTCCTTTGTCCCCATGACCTCCCGTGATTGGAACAAGCTCCCTGCGTCTATCTTCCCCAAAACCTACAATCTTCAGACTTTCAAGTCTAACCTCAACAGGCATCTTCTCAGTTCCCGCAGTTGAGTTTCCCCTTTATGCTTCTCCTTTTGTTTTTATTTTCTTCCTGGCTGCATGTGACTATTGGTCATTATAGGTCTTCGGACCTTATGCACCCATTCCAAAAAAAAAACAAAAAAAAAACGTATAGTTGTTTACAATGTCTTGCACATGACGCATAAATGTGAAATGAAAATTCTGCATTGAAATATTGTAAAAATAATTTTAAGCTTTTACATTAAATATAAATTTGTTTAGGACATATTTCATAAAAAATTCTATTAATTGTAGCATTTGAAACAATATTCCGTGCTTAACTCAATTTTGAATTTTTTTTGGTGCTTGACCCACTATTGCATAACAGGGTTCATATATAGGTAAGAAAAAGTAAAATTACCTCTAGGGGGAAAAAATTCTCTCTTTTGACATTATCCTATCAATATTTAATTATGGTAGGCATAACTTCTCGTAAATTTTGATTAAATGTTACCCTGAGATTAATTAAAAATTCCCCCCTCCTTTTTATTATCATTAAGCGTATTAAAAAACTCTTTTCCCCAATGAAGTGTGACATGGACAATTCAATTATGCATCAACTTGAGGTGGTGGGGGGGGGGGAATAAAATAAAATAACGGCCAGGAGCCCATTTTATGGACACACCTTCTCTCTCTTTATTTAAACTATTCATTTATTTTAAATTTAACCAAATTATTCAAAGATGGGCCATAAAATTTTGAATATAAATAGAAATTAGAAAGGCCAGGCACTAAATTCCACCCTCTCTTATCAACGAGAGGATTTTTTTTTTTTTTTTTAATCAATTATCATGCAATTTCCTAAGGTGAATTTTTTTTTTTATTCCTACCTTAAAATTGATTTATTACAAAAAGGTATTTAAACGATCAGATAATTTAAATAAAACAAAGAGAAATAAAATTTGTGGCTCCCTAGGGGGGGGGGGGGTTCTGAAATGGAATCCCGATATTTCGTATCCCGATTATTCGTTTCTCCCGCTAATTCGTACAAACTTGCCAGTTCAGAGAGAGAAAATCAAAGGAAATGAGGAGAGGAGCAGCCACACAATGATCTTTTTTAATCTAAAGGAAAATCTAACTGCACCGGACCGAAACGACTAGGTCGCAAGAAAGTTGTTTGAAAAATAAAGAAATTAATTTATTTAATCATTAATTGTAAATTGTAAAAGAAGCAGGAGGTTTACTCGATTCTGTTGTGCAGATGGAGGTGCAGAGAAGAAATAATTTACGAAAAATTATATCGAGGATTTTTAATGATAAGACGATTGTGATTGCAATTTAACAGTTTCGGCCCGAAAAGACCATCATCAGGCCTGCGAACAGATTATTCGGACCGAAACTGTTAAATTGCAATCACAGTCGTCTTAATAATTTTGCCTAAATTATTTCTTCTCTGCACCTCCATCTGCAACATAGTCGAGTAAACCTCCTGCTCCTTTTACAATATCATACTCGGGACTCGGCTGTTTCTGTCGTCATTATTAATTAATTTCATTAAACTTAAATTAAAATGATCATAGTCATTTTTTTAAAAATATTTTATTTGCCCTCGGGCTTGGTGTAGTTGGTAGCGCGCCTGCCTTGTATACCAAGGGTCGATGGTTCGGATCCCAGGCAGTGCGATGATATTATTTAAGCCATTTGGGTACCAAATGGCTTAAATAAGAATGCCTGGACCCTCAATAGATATATTTACAAATAACGAGTATCGTTTAAAGTCATATATGGCCTGAGGTGTTGAAAAGACTGTGTGTATGTGTGTGTGAATGTGAATGAAAAAAAAAAAAAATTATTTTGTAACTTTTCGGATTTTCGGCGAGATTTTTTCGGCGACCCAGTAATTCCTTAATATCTGGGGCAATAGAACATGATGGGAGTGTGAAGAACTAGACGGACGACTGGACGAGGAGAGGAAGACGTGAAAAAAGAAGGTAGGACGTATAGATAAGATTTGGACAATATTAAGGGGTAAAATAGACAAAAATGTGACAAACTGGGCAAGACAGATCACGAGACAAAGTAAAGAAGAGAGAAGATAAAGAAGGGAGAAGATGGAGAAAAGAGAAGAAGAGGAAGAAAGAAGAAAATGAAATATTTGTTAAAGTTTAAAATAAATAAATAAGCAAATAAATTGAAATTACCAAAATGTTAATATATGATGTAAACACTAACTAATAGATTAACACATGTATACTCCAAAAGCCTCAAAAAGAGGTAAGGGGAAAAAAATGGAATCATTAAATAAATAAATACTGTCGATAATAAAATGAGAAGAAAGCAAAGGCGAAAGTCAGCGGCCTGGCCTTAAGCGGGCAGTGCAGCTAGTTTAACTTATAAAAAATAAAAAAAGTTCGTTGAGCATTAAATGATGTATCTAATGAATGTTAAAGATAAATAAATCAAATGCTTATTTTTAACAAAAAAAAAAAAAAAAAAAAGAATTCTTTTCTGATCATGTTAACTTTAATAACTTTTATAATTATTGTTACGCAAAATAGCGTAAATTGTAGAGAGTTTAACATTAAATTCGCTCGTGTATAAGCATCAATATTAGCGACTCTCTGCGCTATTTGGTCCACTGAACTTTAAAATACTTCGATTGCAAATCGAAAAAAAAATAAAAATAAAAAAAAAAAAACAAGTGTTCTTTTTTTTTATATAAAATTGTATTAATCAAATTTTATGAAATAAGGACAAAAGTAATGTTATAAAGTGAGATTGAAAGAAAGAGAGAGAGAGAGAGAGAGAGAGAAGTAATGAGAAAATGTCTCCCTGGCACGGGCACACGCTACAAACCAATAAAACTTTTGCCCAGCCACTCCAGCCACGTTCATCTTGTGATGAAAAACTCGACTGCGTTGCTTATGTCTTTGTTGTTTGTTGTTGCTTGGGCAGATGCTGTCTGCCTGTACCACCAAACAGAGTGGCTATATTTAATAGAAATTTAATCTGAATTAAAGTGTTTACGTGCTGTCGGTACTAGACGCGTTTGTCCTCGAAGGGGGTGTGAAATTTCCTATTTTTTCTCCTGTTAAAGGCTTTATCGAGGACGTGAGGACGTCTCTAATAAAGTTTTGCGACCAGCCAAAAACTAGCAATCTGATATTAAAAAAAAAAAAAAATTGATTGATCGGGAGGAATAAAACCAGCGTTGTCGAACACCTTTACACTTTTGTTCTAAGCAGACGTTTCGGTAACCATAACGTGTTGTAGAATATTACCATATATGACAGGGACACTTTTGGAAAACTTTCATTGGCACTGAAGATGACAACCGTTATGGTTACCGAAACGTCTGCTTAGAATAAAAGAGTAAAGGTGTCGATTCGACAACGCTGGTTTTATTCCTCCCGACTCCAATCTCACATACCCAGCATACAATCTAAAAAACAAAAAAATTGAATTTATTTAAAAAAACTGCCGAGTTTCTTTCGCTTCTTAATTTTCAATTTGTAAAGAACTAGTGTAACCAAGAATTTTTAATAGGTACAGTGAGGGACAATATTAAGTCCCACCCATTCGTTTTCCACTCATTGTTGTTTAAAAAAATATTATATAATTTTTAATGGAAACTTTTATAGTTCAAATCTTGAAAATTTCCAATAAAGATTTTTATTTTCTTTTATAAAAACAATGAAATAATCACAAGTAGAAAACGCATGGGTGGGACTTAATATTGTCCCGCACTGTACGAGAAAGTAATTAGATATGACGATTCTCAACGAAGTTTTATATATAAACTAGCGGCGCCGCCCGTCTTCGGCGGGCTTCGCATCTAGCCAGGGGGACGTAGCCCCCTGGACCAATGGCGGTCCTAGCCTTACATTTTGGGGGGTCACTGTTTTTTTTTTTTTATAGTATAAATAAATGGGCCTGGACCCCAATAAATATATATTAATCAAATATGAGTATCGTTTAAGTCTTAAATGGCCTAAGTTGCCGAAAAGATTGTGTGAATGGGAGAGTGAGTGGGAAAAAGTGTGTGTTAAAAAAAAAAAAGATTTTGGTGGGGGGGGTCACGACCCCCTTGACCCCCCTCTGGAACCGCCCTTGCCCTGGACCCCCCGCCAGCTGGCTCTGGCCCGAACCCTCGCCTTTTCTTAATTATGAAAAAAACATTTTTTTTCACATTCACACAGTCTTTTCGGCAACTCAGGCCATATAAGACTTTTGTGATAACGGTTGTAATGAATATAACTATTGGGGGTCGCCCCCGGGTGTGGCGTAGTAGGTAGAGTGCCTACCTCCTAGAGCAAACGTCGCGGGTTCGGACCCAGGCAGTCCGATGATTTTATTTAAGCCATTTGGATACCAGATGGCTTAAATAGAAATGCCTGAACCTACAATTTATATATTACTTACAACGGTTATCGTCAAAGTCTTAAATGGCCTAAGTTGCCGAAAAGACTGTGTGAATATGTGTGTGAGTGTGAATGAGAAAAAAGTGTGAATGTTAAAAAAAAAAAAAAAAAAAATCTATTGGGGGTCCAGGTATTTATATTTAGGCCATTTGGTATCCAAATGGCTTAAGTAAAATCATCGGGAGGCGAGCGTGGCTTATCGGATAAGCTGAGGCTTAGTAATACGAGGTAAAATGTCACTCGAGTTCGAACCCAACTTGCCGAAAAAATTCAACCAAAGTCGAACGTCTCTGCTGGAGCAAAAAGGAGTACACATCCCCTCCAATTCCAGGCACTCAGGGCCTGAGGGATGGACATAGGAATTCAGGAGTAAAACATCACCCGAATTCGAACCATTCCTAGATCGGGGGAGCACAAGAGATCTGATCTAGAAGGTCACAGTGCAAAGAGAAACCCCAGAACAACTAATCAATCAATCAATCAAATCAAAATCATCGGGCTGCCTGGGGTCGGAACCCGCGACCCTTAGTTTAGAAGTTAGGCACGCTACCAACTAGACCAAGCCCGTAGGTGAAAAGAAATTACTACGTATTCCAATCCAGTGCTTGCTTGAGGATTTGTTTACATTCATAGAATATATAAATGCAAAGAATACATAAATATTTCTCTATACATTTCCTATGGGAGAAATTGTAACTTTAGAAATTAATAACTCAAAAAGTTATAGGAATTTCGGGGTATTTTTCCTGGATTCTCCATAAAGTCCTCTATAAGACTGCAAAATTTCGTTTCAAAATTCCAATGGGAAGTTTGTCAAACAGAGCGTGACAGACGGACGGACAGACGGATCCTCAGCAATTATTATATATAGATAATGCAGCAGCTCCTTTTTTTTTAACACTCACACTTTTTTCAAACTCACACACATACATACTCAGGCCATATAAGACTTTTTACGAAACTTGTATTTAATAATATACGGTATATATATTGGTGGTCCAGGCATATTTATTGAAGCCAAAAGTGCCGCCCACAGCGTGTTAGTCTTATTTCATTTTTTAGATTTTTTTTTTTCGCTTTTGGTTATTTGAATATAAAAATTATTAGATTTGACAAATGTTCTTTCCTTTGATATGGTTCAAATGACGAAAGGTGAAAAGCCCACCAGCGATTACGTCTTTTTCTTTCTTTTAATTAAATTTAGAATTATGATCCTCAGGCGTATTTCAATCCCTAAACGAATTGATGTCCGAAAAAAATCAGGTATGACTCGTCGCAAAGCACATAACCTTCTCTTAACGCCAGTAAGAGAAAGTTGTGTTCTGTGGCAAGCCCACACCAGATTTTTTTGTGTCGACGTAAATTCAGTTTCCGTAGATATATATGTATATATTGTCCCTCAGCCAGCGGGGTTCGCCAATACCTATACAGTATCAGATAGTATAAAAAAATAGGCGATATATTAGGATTCAAGATATTTAGGCGGCTACACACGTAACTGCTAACTTGACAAGCATCCATGTACCAACAAGCATAAATAAATAAATAAATAAATTTATTACGATCCGCTTAGAGGCACCAGTCCTCGGTGGCTAGGTCCAACAAACACAATACAAATTTAAATGCAATAACAAATACAACAAAACAAAACAAAAGGAAAAAAAATAGAAATGTAGGCCCATTAACAATCAACATGCTAATGCATTTCCATCGAAGAAATAAAAAAAAAAAACAAGCAATTATCAAAAAATTCCCGACATTCGCTTCAAGCTGTTAAGGAAAACCTGGCCAAAACCTTAACAAGGATGGTATGACCTCTCTACCTCAACTATTCTCTGCGATCAAGAACTAAATAAAAATTTCACACAACTAGCACATTAGGACTTGACAAAATTTATTATAGATGTAATCATAGGGGGCAGAGGACTATAATCCCAAGTATTGACAGACAAACCGTTTTCCACAAATCAATTGATCCTACAAACGAATGCAAACCTACATTCTTCAAGAATCCTGGCTTCTGAATTTTCCCTAATTACAAAATGCACAAAATCCCTTCAGCACAAGCATTGGCAGCAAAAGATAATGCCGAAAATTAGCCTATAAATGTCAAACTTGGGAGGTTATTTATTCGGAGATAACAAGAAATCCTCACTTGCTTTAAACAGAGACACAAAAAATATTAATATTTCAAGTGAAATTTGAAATTAATAATATAGATTAAGGTGCGGTCTCGGGGTGCTAATTTTGGGACTTTCCAGCTGCCACAATTTTGAAGCTATCGACCTCAAATTTTTTTAATTAAAGCTATTTAAAATATCTACAAGTTATAGAAGCCCTTTTTTTGATTTTCGAAAAAAAAAATTTTTTTTAGATTAATCGCATTAAATAAAAGATATTTTTAAAAAGAGCTCTATATCTTGTAGATAATTAAATTAGTAATCATTGTGTTAAAAATAATTAACTTTTTGCCTTTAATTAATTAGCTGGAAGGTCTAGAATGAAATGGAACAAGTTACGTGTATACCAATGGGGAACACTAACGCCATCTCTTGCCGCCTCGAGTCAATCGTGTTTTAACGGTTTTTCGAGACGCGCACCTTAAATAAATATCAAATGTCAAGATGTCTATAAAATGGCGGAGAGTTTTGCTTGTGCATGATTAAAATTCAATCAATCATCAAGCTGCTTGAACAATTAAAATGCTTGCGCAAAATTCTCATACAGACGCTACAGTTTGCTTGTACAAAAAGATTGCAAGTGCATGCTTGTCAGGTTTGCAATTACGTGTGTAGCCACCTTAAAATTTATAAATATGAGAAAATATTTATATTTTGTTACCATGGCAACCTATCTTTCCTATGAAGTACAAGATTACAGTGTGCTTCAAAAGATTTCAATGCCAAAATGAGAATATATATTTTTAAGAGGATCTAAAAAAGATTTTTGAATTTTAATCAAAATCGTTGGAACGAATTTTGAGAAAATAGTATTCTTTGCCCAATTTTGTTCAAAAGCTTCGTGCCACGTGCCAGGGGGTACCTAGCTTAAAGGTGCGGTCACACCGGGACCGGACTTGAGTTTACTGACTAGAGTTCTAACGGAGTCCGAATCGCGGGGGGTTTCACACCGAAACCTCACTGGAGTGACGTCATCTTCCGTCTGTGTTATTTGATGACGCGTATGACGTATGAGTTTATGTAAAGGTTAGAATTATCTGTCACCCATAGCCCTATTTACGAAAGAGAAAGTTTTCGATCTTGTTCAACCAGGGAATAAATAAGAAAAAAAAGAGGTTATATTTTACTGTCAAATCGGGGGAAAAAAATGAATGTCAAATGAAGATAGGCATTTGCACCAAGGGCGGTGAAAACAAAAAACAATATTTTACATTTGAATGATGATACTTTATTAAGAAATTTATTTCTTAGTTAACTTAATAAAATTAATTCAAGTTAAATTAAGAAATATTTTTTGCAAATTTTAAGTCAAAAATATATCATAATTGAATATTTTATAAATTATATTTTATTAATTTAAAAAAATTTGAAATTCATTTGACGTGACTTTCAAATATATTCCCGCATTTTTTAATAAAGTTTAAAGTTTTCTTAGTATTATTATTTTTTTGTTTTATTATTACTAAAAAAAATATTTATAGGGCCAAAAATGCCTCTATTAAGAAACTGAAAAAACAGCTGATTGAAAAAGTCGGCCATGTTGGCCTTTTCTGACAGCCGGAGTCAGGTCCCGATCCAACAAAATTGGTTAGCCACCAGAGTCCGTATCGTGACGTAGCTCCGCTCAACTCCGTTTCGGCAGCAGTGTGTGCACCTCCATAGAAATACATAGGTTGGGTCCGCCACCGGACTCAACTCAAGTCAAGTCAGGTTCCGGTGTGATCGCACCTTAAATATAAAATTTCAACCTCCTAGCTCAATTCTGTTTATTCAACAAAATCTCGACATCTAATAATCGCTATCAATTTATAACAAATTTGAAAGAGCTTCATTCAAATGAACATTTTGAACAAATAATATACAAATTTAATTTTTTGTTGCGAATAACTTTTTGTTTTAATGAAATATAAAGGAAATTAAAATTGCATTTTTGCTCTCACTTAAACACTTGATAACTTTTTGCCTTTTTCGCCAATATTATTTAATGAACAACAAACAACAAGCTCCCGTTGCATACATATTAATTGATGTTTTGTTGTTGTTGTTGTTGTTATAATTAAAAACGACCTGAATGTTTCCTTTTTTTTGTTATTTGAATCAATTTTCTAATTATAATGATTTTTTAATGGGGTACGTTTATTTTTTTCCCCACCACCCCCCAAATTGGTTAATCGTTTTTATACGGGGGCAAAGGAGTTGGGGGAGAGGAGGGGGGGGCAAATGCATTTGATTTAATGAAATATTATTCTACACTTTCCGGGACGTTATATTTGCTTAGTTCTTGTTTAAACTCTACATAAATCACAATGAATGAAATTGATTGGCGAATTTTTATTTTTTATTTTTTATTTCCTCTTTTTATGTAATAATATTAATCTATTTACTCGGGATATATAAATTATAGAGTGCCGATAAGCTTTTGAATAATTAATGATATATAACACGAAATATCTGGTAGCACGGGATACAGACTGTGGGGGGTGTCTGTGAACAAAATATCTCACGACCGAAAAAGAGCCATGAGTTTGAAATTTTATATTTAAGTTAGGCACACCTCTGGGACGAAATACGAAGCTTTTGAACAAAATCGGCCGAAGAGTACTAGTACTTTACTGATTAACTTTTTCAGTTGTTTTTTTTTCTGAAAATTGGGGCTTTATCAATTTTGATTACACCCTGGTAGAAAAAAGTAGCTCGTTTTCTGAGTCTGGCAAGGATTCTGGCCATATTTTCCGCCCAGAAACACTAAAACAGACCCTGGCAAAGAAAATGCCAACATTTTAGCCAGATCACGGGCAGAAATTAAATTTTACTGGCCAGATTTCGTGGGGCAGAATCTTTGATAGAAACACTGGCCACGCACTGGGCAGTAAAGATAGCCAAACAAAAAATATTGGATGAAAATAATGGCCAGATTCTGGTAAACGGTATCTTGGCAAGAAAACTTGCCAGAATCTGTGCAGAAAAAAGTTTTTTAAAATAAGGGGGGAAAATATTGTCAAAATAAGCCGAAACTTGGCAGAAATAATGGCCAGATCCTGCCCTGTAATGCTTTTAAATGAAACTGTGATTTTAATCTTAAATTAGGTCCAGAAATCCCAAAACAGAATCTGAGGAAAAAGGTGAAATTGATACCGACCAGATATTACGAGATTATTCGTATTTGCTGGCTAGAATCTACTGGGAAGAATCCTGCAAGAAGAACCAGAAACAAAACCGGAAAGGAAATAAACCTAAACTGGAATATCGCCAGAAACTGGTGGCCAGATTCTGACAAGCAGGTTACTACAAAAAAATCAGCCAGATTCAATGTGGTTTTGTTGATTTGAGTGGCGGAGTTTGTGTCGAAATTAGGTGTGTGTCTTGGGCAGAAAACATGGCCAACTTGTACACTGCAATGCTTTTTATTCATCCTTCTAAATATATCTCGACACAGAAAGATCTAATGTGAGGGGGAAAAAACACAACTTTCAATTACCAAAGGTAAGAGAAAGTTGCGTGCTGTGCGACCAGACAAACCAGATTTCTTTATCATACATTTAACGTGTCCTGTTTCAGAATAAAAATCAAAATTTATAGATTCACGGACATGATCGAAATTTGCGTCTTTAAAGCAGGCCGCCGACTTAAAAACACAAGAATCCTCCTTGTGAGTGAATCAATCGTAATAAAGGAAGCAAGAATCCAATTTTAAGTATCGACGAGAGCGTTTTTTTCTTTCGTTTTTCCTTTTCCGCCATCTAGCCAAACCAAAAATAAAGATTTTTAGCTATTTGTGTTTATTGCCAGGAGCAAAAGAAAGAAAAGGAGAGCCAAGTCGCTTTGCTTATGTTCAAATAAAGCCTCAAGGGCTGATTTTGCAAAGTAGGTGGGGTTATAAAAAAGAAAATGTCCTTTATTTACTTAACAAAGTTACTTTAATGTGACATTTAAAGATAAGTGCTACTCAAGTTTTATTTTTTCTTTGTATTGGAAAGTTATATAAAAAAATATATATATAAATTAAGTCTATATATAATCATCATTATCATTAAAAAAGACAAGTGACAAAATAATTAAAGAGTATTAAAGGTATCAACATGTTTTTTCAAACAAAAGTTGTTTAAAATG
>JAKCPI010017491.1:0-14156 GCA_023213315.1 Euborellia annulipes | reverse complement strand
TGCAGTTTTGTTAAAAGGTGAACTGAACAAAATTTTATGTAATATAAATAAAAATCATAAGAAACTCGTTTTTGGTTGAGGCAGGAGAAGAAATAGATTCAGAATAGCAGAAACCTGGCCGAAGTAGCTAGAATTAGAGGATAAAGAAAGATATAGAAATCATTTGAAGAATAATTTGGTGACGAAAATTTATGATTGCATAAAAAAAATTGGAAACAATTCATGATCTTGGTAGGTGAAGATCAAACTTTTCTTGAACAATTACAAAGTATTCTCACTACAGTTAGATCAGTCAACTAAACTTGTCTCGTGACAACGGGCCTTTATTCCTAGTGTCATTATTTGGCACCCTTATGTCTAGCATGGAATACAGGTCAGAGCAGTAGTTACAATGAGATTATCCTGGTAAGGTCGTTAAAAGTGCACCTATCACCAAGAAATATCATGTTTAGAAGTGCAAAAATCTGCCGGTACAGCTGACATAACTTAAAAATTTTGTTTCCATATATTGGAGACACTAGGAGTGTTGGCATACAAATAAAATGACTAGATGACTGAGTTAGATCAGATTCCCAAACATAGACCTCACAATATTGGCGATTTCAGAGTCTTCAAGAACTTGGTGATACGACAAATAAGTTAATTCTACCTTACAATATAGGAGATTTCAGAGTCAAGATGTTTTTAAAGGTCTCAGTGTTGAGACAAATAAAATCTAAGGCCACTTGGACCTCACAATATAGGCGATTCCAGAGTAAAGATGTTGTTAAGTGTTGCGACAAATAAAACTCAAGGCTACTTCGACCTTACAGTATAGGGAATTTTAGAGTGAAGATGTTAAAGATCTGAGTGTTGCTACAAATAAAACCCAAGGCTCTTTTGACACACTCTCCTCACCTAGTTAAGCGGACTTCGGGATCTTTGGCTAATGAAACTGTCTTGACAAGTTTCTTGTCATTGCTATAATCATAGATGTAGCTCTGCAGGATCTATTGACATTACATTTAACATAAAGTTATCCATTCATTAAAACAATAAAAGTTGTTTTGGATTGACAATCTAGTTTCTATCCTTCGATAAAGCAAGTTTGTTACTTACATATTGGATAGAAATGTATATGAAGATTTGCATAACAACGCATTGCTTATACTTTTCTTCTGCTACCACTTAACGTCCATCTTATAAAGAAAAAAGTCTTTTTAAAATTAATAGTGGGATTTTAATTTTTTTTTTTTTTCGTGATATATTACTACTCCCTCTTCGCTTTTTTTCTTTCGTTTGGGCAATTTATTCTTCTCTCTCTGTTCCAATTAAAGAAATGTTACATTCCTATAAGATTAATGTCCTCTTCTTAAATAAAATCCCAAATTTTAGAATTAAAAAAAAAAACGCCATCAGATGGATTATACTGTTCAACAAAATTTTTTTGTATTGTTTTGGGTATTTTATCTACTGATTACACTTTTGTCTAATAAAAAGTGAAATAATAAAGTGAAAATAAAAAAATGAACATTAAGTTATTTTGAATTTTCAGGCAGTATCCTTCATAAAAATATACGAATGGGCGAAATCCAGTTTAAGCCTAATTGAAGATGATTTTGAGATGCTTTGAGAACTTTAATCATTTGTGTATATTTAAAATCATCTATTTCTTATTGAGCCAATGATCTGGGACATTTTTAAGATACCCAAATCAATATGCATGAAAAAGTACAGAGAAAATTCCTTAAGTTCCTTATTTATGTTAAGTTCGATTGCTCAGCTACAGATGAATAATTACTTGAAATCTACGAGATTAGGAGTACTCCGAAAGAAGGAGTGACTCAGTTTATGGAAATATTTACGTTCTGTTGGGCAATCACTGAAATTTCTACAAGTTAATGGTCGAAATTGGTTACCAAGCGTTTGTCCTCAGATCTGGATTATTTATCTCTTATGAAAGCATGGGAGAAATTGTTCTAGTCATATGATCTCGGAGTATTCAAAGAGAAAGAGCGGACTGATGATATGCTATATTTTATAATCTATATGAATTAGTAGTGTATGGTTTGTTCAGTCAGTTCGCTTATCAAACGTGGTAAAAGAACTGCTGTAACATTCCGTCTTACAGAAGGGGCATAAAGAAGGTTCTTGGAAAGGAGTAAGTTACTCAATAGTCATCTTTCAAACTAGGACATCCACTTCAAAGTAGGATAAAAGGAATCAGATGGAATTATAAATAAGGATTAGTTTATTAGAAATATGAACTCAGCAGGTAGAAATAGAAAATGTTGCAGTTTCACGAGGCCCCGGTAAAATGGCGACGGCCAGAGTCTCTGGATTTAAGCTGTGTGTCTCCATACACCATGGGTAAATAAACGGGAATCCCGGTAGGAATTTGAAATAATAATCAAAGTCGTTTAATACCAGCCAGCTATTTTTAATAGGTGAAGAAACCAGACAAAATGTTTTCTATATTTTGGAACTCTTCTAGATACATTTAGAATAATTAAAGGGATGATGATCATAACTTTAAAAATCACTTCATTCAACAAAAATAAGGTTATGATTTTTACAATGTATGACATCTATTTATCAGAGAGTATAAAAGAATACAAATTTATAAATCGTTAAATGTTTCAAATATCCATATTTTATCTTCACCATCCGTTTATATTTTTCAAATATTTTTATTTAAAATAAAACTCCAACATTAATATTTAAATTTTATAATAATATTTTTTTTTTTAAATAAATTCTTTGGGTTTAAAAAAACCTTTTTTTTTAAGTGATTATATTTAAAATGTTCCATTTTTTTTATTCTTCATTTCCATCGAATATTCTTTTTTGAGAAAACGACTTTCTAAGCAGAAAATTAGATGAGATTACATTATCCTCCCCCCCTTCCCTCTTCCATATTTGTGAATAGAAATCAGCATAAAAGAATTATATCACCCTTCATGTCATATATTATATGACCTGTCAGATTGAAGATTTAAAGACTCGAAAGAAAAGAAAAAAAAAAAAAGAAGAAAAAAAAGGACATTAATAAGAAAAGAATTTATGATTATTGAACAACTTGCTGACTCTGCTTATGCTCACTTCCTTCTTTTTACTTTTTTTCATAAGTTTAATGTGTGGATAGATTGTAAGAAGCTGCTTCTTACTTAATCGTTTAATAGTGAAAAAGAATTGCCTCTTAACCATTAATGATTTCTGCAATTCTAATGACTTAATAATACGTAAATAATCAAATTGAGTTTGATATTAGAATGAATTTGTTGTGTTAATGTTTTAAAAAAGAAAACATACATAACTTCAAAAAATAAAAATAAAAATGGCCTCTCACTTTTTACTAAACATTATTGCTTAGTGCCAATAATTACTTTTATTGTTAACGAATAATAATTAATTATTTCGAATAAAATTTAAATAAATTTTAAAAACAATGTAAGGGATTGATTATAAATATATTACTGTATATTTATTTAAAAAAAAAAAATTATTTTGTTTAGAAAAGAGATAATAATATTATTTATGAATATTTAATAATAATTTGCATTTTGTGTTTTAAAACAAATACAGCAACGTTTTTCAATATTAATCAATTTTATTTATAAAAATATTTTAATTTAATTTAAAAAATATATATATCCATATATACAAATATATATATCTATCTATTCATTCATTCTTGTAGAAGCCTAGAGAGGGGGAGGAGGGAGTATATTTTATTTTTTATGTAAATATTAAAATAAATGAATTTATTTTTTTTAAGAGAGATAATAAATGTGTGTTTTGTTGATTTATTTATTTTCAATAATCGTAAAAATTCGGTCATTTTTGTTGTGTATTTTATAGAGTTAATAATTTAACATGACATAGATAAAGGAAGTCTGGCCGTATCAGATAAATGATTACGCATAGTCTAGACAAGAGAAAGATCATATTCTTTCCCATAGAGAATAAAAATTATTATCATCAATATCAAATAGCACCTGGAAAGAAAAACAAAGAGACTTCTCACGATATTCGAAACTGTCGAATTGCAAGAAGATGACTACAAGGCAATATGAGCTGTCGAGTTGCACCTCGACGTCAACAAAATTTATAAAGAATATGCATTTACCGTGGGACCCTATGTCCCCACCATCAATCAGGTCGCTATATAAGCTACAGGTCGGAGAGAATAATTAGCATTACCTCCCGACTCACACAACATAACTTACTAATCCTAATCTCCATCTTCAGCCAACGTATATTTTACAGCATTTATATTCTGTTCATCCAGTATCAATAAATATTTTATATCTCAACTACCTCTCTTATTGAATCAACCTGGTCCCAAGTAACCAAAGGAATACTTGGTGGTGGCGGCAACTACTACAACATTGACGAGCATCTACAGCAACACTAGACATAACATTTTGTTCTATTAAGTAAAAATCTGGTGTGACTGGCGCACAGCACACAACTTTCTCTTACCTTCGGTAATCGAAAGTTGTGTACTGGCTTGTCACACCAGATTTTTTGTGTCGACATGTATTTAGTTTCCGACAGTAGGGTACAATTGAATTCAAGATGTAAAATTTATAAGTATGGGAAAATATTTATATTTTGATACCATGGCAACCATTTCTCCTATCTTTTCTATGGAGTACAAGAGTAAAGTGGTCTTCAGAAGATTTCAATCACAAAATGAGAATATACATTTTATAGAGAATCTAAAAAATAATTGATTTTTGAATTTTAAAAAAATCGTTGGAGCAAATTTTGAGAAAATCGAAAAAAACTGAAAAAGTGCATCAGTAAAGTACTAGTACTTTTTGGTCGATTTTGTTCAAAAGCTTCGTGTCACGTCCCATGGGGGTGCCTAACTTAAATATAAAATTTCAACCTCATAGCTCTTTTCGTTCTTGAGATATTTTGTTCACAGACACACAGACAGACAGACACACACACACACAGACAGACCATGTCGCGAAAACCACTTTTTTGGATTCAGGGGACCTCAAAACGTGAAGATCCATCAAAATCTCGACATCGAATTTTTGACATGAATCCAATACTTTCTCTCTATATATATATTACATATATACATAGGTAAGAGAAAGTAAAAATATTTAAAGAATAGGGAACAGTACAAACTACCACCTTGATCAAAAAGTTCCCGGAATTTATTCAGAAAATTAAAAATACAAGTTTATTCATCTAAATCTATATTGTCCCGTTCAAAGTAATCCCCACCGACTGCAACACACTTATGCTAGCGCTTGATCCAATCCTCGAAACATTTTTTATATTCGGTTTTCGGTATGTCCATCAGTGATTTTTCCATTACTTCCTCTCGGCTGCTGAAACGCGTTCCCCGTAATGGTTTTTTATCTCGATTGAACAGAAAGAAGTCACAGGGAGCCAAATCAGGTGAATTCGGTGGCTGTTGGATGGTATTTGTTGCATTTTTTATATTTTAGAATTACTATAGTCTTTTTAGTAAAGTCTCCAATGTTTCTAGTACATTTATGATTCCCCAAAGCTCATGTGGAGGCCCCTGTTTCAGGTTCAATAATTTTAGCAGAGGTTCAATCTTCAAAAACTTTCGAATAATGGCACTGTGCGACGGTGCGTTATCATGGTGCAAAATCCACAAGTTTTCTGCCCATAATTCTGGTCTTTTTTGGCGAATTGCTTCACGCAAACGTCTCATAAAACCCAAATAATACTCTTTGTTGGCCTTCTGGCAAAAATTCATGATGCACTACACCGTTGTAATCCATGAAAAGCGTGAGCAATGTTTTCTTTTTTGACTGAAAACGACGTGGTTTTTTTGGTCTCGGCTCATCCCGTTTTCTTTAGATAATCGTTGCCGAAACATTTTTCCAACATTTCCAAAGTTCGCGTACCATAAAATCCGTTTTTTACGCAAAATTTAATACCTGTTCGTTGTTGCAAATTTAAATTCATTTCTAAAATCGCCAACAGACACAGAGATAGATGTACTCAGCTACGTAACTTTTGCAAATGTCAAGCTATGACGCTAAGGTTTAGAGGGAATATCAACAACCAACCAACTTAACAAAAAAAAAAAAAAAAAAAAAAAAAACAGAACTCAAATCGGAACGATAGGAGAGCCACACGTGGGTTATTCCGGGAACCTTTTGATCAAGGTAGTATTTTACTTAAGAAAGGAATATTACTTATCTTAGAAGTTCTTGAAGAAAATTAATGTTTTATAATAAAAAAAAATAGATTTTTTTTTTTTTTTTTTATTTCAGATTTATTGGCGACTGACATGGGCATAACTAGGAGGGTGCCGCCCCCTCCCAGAAGTCTCGTGCCCCCCCCCCCTCAGAAAGCTCCCAGCTCCAAGGAAAATTGAGAAAATATGGGGCTTTCCAGGCCACCCGGAGGATTTCTGGTCCCATGCCCCCCTCCCAGCCAAATTCTCTAGTTACGGCCATGGCGACTGAATAATAACAGTTTCGGAAGACAATTACATCATCAGGCTTGTAAAAATTACAATTTTACATTTAAATTTAAACAGATTCGGCAATGTCATCATCAGAATCTGATAGAATTATCCGCCTTTAAAATTGTAAAATACTCTGATGATCTGGTTTCAGAAGGGGTAAAAACATCTAGGAATTTTAGGTCAAAACTAAATTCGGGCTGAAAACCAGCAAAAAACTGGTGTAACAGAAGAAGGATTTGGATTGTAAATGATTTCGAGCAAGTAACGGAATTTAATTAATGATACAACTGACCTTGGAGGCGGGATGCAGGATGACCTGTCCGAGGTCATTCTGGACACCAAATGGATATCGTAGTTCAGGCCCTGGGGTTGGGACAGGGGCGGATATCGGGGAGGCTCATGATGGTGTAGCGCAGGCGACGGCCTCATTCCGCCGGCATCTCTCTTAGCCCTAAAACAAACAAACAAATAAACATTATCATTAAGGCCACCTTCACATCTTAACGTTATAGATTTTAGATTTTATTTATTTGATAGTATTAAATACAAATATATGTGGAGAGAGAGGATTATTTAAATGGAGCCAACGCAATTATACCATTATTAATACAATTCATAATTCGAAGAGAAGTTGCTGTTGATGTTATGGAATGTTATCTCATTGACTCTCACGTAATATAGACACTCGCCTGATTTTATAAAAAATATACATGCGCACAAATTCGTGCCGAGACAACAATGACAACTTTGTGCCTAATTAATTTATAAGCCAACGAGGACTGAAGATGGACGAATAAATTTTGTCCGAAACGTCTCCTTTTCGGCATTTGGCATCCAAAGGCTCTCTTCATTTGCTGCACCTGTACTTATTCTTTCCATTCCATTATTAATACATTCAATTAATAATTATATAACATCAGATCAAGATTGTCAGAGACCTCTGCAATTTCAGTCTCCATCCAGAAACAGGTCCTCCTGTTAAGCACAACTAGAACCGAGATGGTTATATAAATGAATTTTACAAAGCCACAGTTCACGATAATCGATCATCTCTCAATGAAAAATATTTTTCTTGATGAAAATAAGCAATCCTCCACTCCCATGACTCCTAATAGATTATGCTTGCCTGGCTTACAACGACCTGAGTGAGGAATTGGAACTTAGGCTGGGCAGAATATTGAACGCATGTATCAGGTATATTTACGGTGTTCCATGGTTCCACCACATTTTCTCATACTACAAGAAGCTAAATTGGCTAAGATTGTCGAATAGACGCAGATATCTCAGGGGGTGTTTGTTTCTTTACGGAAATATATATATGAGATCTTTTTAATTTTAGGGAGCCTGCCCTTGCACTAAGAGGGGGTCTTGACTTGTGCATCCCTGTCCACAGAACAGAGACCTACGCTAAATCTTTCACTATCAAAGAATGTGGAACAGTTTGCCACAGGATTTGAAGGGAGCAAGAGTGCTTGCAACCTTCAAAAGAAATCTGCACATGTATCTGATGCGACAGCAACTGAGTGACGGGAGAGTTTGATGATGTGCCTAGGTGTCTCTTTTTGTTTTTGTTGTTGTTGGGTCGGAGTGATGTTTGAACTGTGTGGACTGTATGTGTGTGTGTGGGACTCAGGACAATGTCATTACGGCAATTTCAATACCACTAAATTAACAAATCTTAATCATACTACAATAATAATTAATTCAGAATCAATAAAAAAAATGGTGTGATAAACAGCACATCAATCATTTTTTTTTTTAAATTACTAATTAACTAGTCCAAAAATGTTTTTTTTTTTTTGCTTTATTCCCTTAGAGAAATTAGCGCTCTACCTTGCTATAGAATGTTTAGCTGTTAAAGATATAAATCAAGTTGAACGTTAGCAAATTAGCTTTAATCTAACGCGAACGCGAACGCCTTCTCTCTCTCTCTCTCTCAAGTCTAATAGTTGAGAGGGAGAGGAAGTTTGTTAATTAGAAATGTATAATTTGTCAAGTGGATTCCGATATCAGGGATTAAATAAGAGTGAGTGAGTGAGAGAGAGAGGTTTGCCTTGTCCAATCAGAACGTTAATAACTTAGAACATACCTAACTAAAATGATGGATTGATAAATAAATGCAATTAATTTTTTTTTAACATAAATTAAACATTATTTGTTTATACCTTTATATGCTTTAATAAAAACTTCTAAATAGAGATAGCAAGTATAAAGAGAGAGAGGAAGAGAATAATTCATCATGTATGATGTTATTTCTCATTAAATAAAATTATTTCAGTGAGATTTATATCAGGTTAAGAAAAGAGAGAGATTTATTTATATAAACTTTAATTAGAAAATGACAGTAAGCCCCACCCCCACCCCCCTCTTCTCAAACTATCTATCTCTTTCTATAGTAGACAAAATGGAGTGAAGTATACACATTTTCATTTTAAATTATATTAGTTGGGATGAAATGGGGTCTCTGCGATTCCCTCTGCCCTGAATTTTAAAAAAATCCGCCGAGGGCGGGCTTTCTGTCTATTTAAATAATATTCATATTAAATTATATTCTGAGTTGAATTAAAGGCGTGAGGAACTTCGTTCCTGCCAGGGATCCCACACGTTTGCTTTTTTTAAATTTAAAAATGAATTTATTATTATTATTAATCACATACTAGCCGCGCCGCCCGCCTTCGGCCCCCCTGGACCCTCGCCTTTTCTTAATTATGAGAAACGATCTGGCGTCTAGAAAGGGGGGGGCTACGTCCCCCTGGACCCCCACCATCTGACTCGAGCCCGCCTGCGGCGGACCCTCGCCTTTTTATTCATTATAAAAAGAAAATTATTATTACTAACAAGTATTCCAGTCCAGTGCCTGCTTGAGGATTTGTTTACCCCCCCCCCCCCCCCCCCCGTCCCCCCCCCCCCCCCCCACACTTCAGATTTTTATTTATTAATTGCACTGCACAAGACTTTGTAACTTATTTGTTGATCGAATAAAGAATCCTTGTTTACACGACTTGTTCTCGGCTACCAAGGTCTCTGATAATAGGTCAAAATGACCCTAACTTTATATAACTCAGAAATCTTTATATACTAGTATAAATTTTATAATAATTCATCCCTTCTCTGATGAGTGGTTCCAAATAAATAAGCTATCAATTTTTTTCCATTTTTTACAGTTCCATTTAATTTAACCGTTAAGATATATACTGTATATTTATTTAAATAATAATTTCCAGTATATAAAGGTAGAGTAAAACGCTAAGTTGATTTTTTTTTTCTGTGGCTTTGCTTTCACTATCTCTCTCTCTCTTTATCGCTTTGTCAGATCGTGATAGGATGATTAATGATCCTTTAAAGATGAGAGACCGAATAATGATGGTCGTCGTCGTCGTCGTCGTCAATGATGATGATGATGGAGTGTGGGTGACGTCATAGTGGAATTAATCAACCCCCTTCAATGCTGAGTGACTGAGAACTGAATGATAAGAGACAAAATACACTAGAGAGATAGAGACAATGAATACTATTAATTTTACTAATCCTTTGATTAAATAAATTTTAAACAAATTTATTGATTTAATAGCTAGCTGCACGACCTACCTAAGGCTTTTTCTCCCTGGGCCCAATGATCCTCTTCCTTCTTCGTTATTTAAAATAACTAACTACGAGTTCATGTGGTCAAAATCCGGCGACCTATTAAACGCGGGCTGTTCAACTAGTAGTAGTTTTATAAAGTACTGTATTTTGTGTATTCTCAATGAAGTATTAGAATTTTCAAAAATTAATTTCATTACCGCACTCCATAATAAAAATGAATTATCAAAATAAATTATAGTGAAGAGGGGAATTAATCAGAGATTGATAATAAAAAAAATCGTTGATCGATGTACGCATGAGAGAACCTAAGGTTCTCGTAACGTTGTCTAGTCTAAGGGACAGGCGGAATGGAGAGACCCCTTAGAACTAAAATTGTATTATATAGAGACTAGCTACAAGGGCTCATTACGCTCTCCCTTGTCGCCCTTTGCAGCTACTGTTGTTTTGCTGAATTTGTATCGAGACATTTCTTCTAAGAGTAAAAAGAGTATTTATTTCTTTAGCTAATAATAATAGTAATTTTTCGCCTTATTTAGTGATGGAAAGTGAAACATTTTAGTATTGGCTGGGTGCACGATGGAAGCTCCAACTAGCGGTTGCGATTTACGGTGGACTTTGAAATGTCAAATGGCTGGCTGTCATTACGAAGAGTAAATAAACAAACAAATAATTTCAATGAAATATCATAATTTACATATATTCTATTTGTAAATTTAAATCTAGAGTGTCTGTAATAACGTTGATCTTTTTTATTTCCCGTTTAAAAATACACAATCAATTAATTTCCGGATAGTACATACGGACTTTCTCATGACTGTCTTCACGAGAATTTAGTAAAGAAATATCCAATTTGCCGCAAATAATACAAAGATCGTGCCGGGGTAGGAAAGGGGGATAGCCCCACCGTGGTATCAAAAAGGGCCTAATTGGCCTAAGTGTGTTCCCGCTCTGGGAACAGCCACTTCAACCTAACCAAAGTAAAGAAATAAATAAATTTTATCGAATAAACCATGGCGATCGATCGGCACTGAAATAAAACAAAAAGTAAATTACGTGCAGGGGGGGGTCAAAACTCGGTTTGTTTACATTTTTTCCATTTCAAGAGAGTGACGTCAAGGAGCTCCTCCCTTTGTAAAAAATCGTTCGAAAAAAACAAAATTTATAAAAATTTATACACAGCATATTATTAATAAAGCAGTATAAATACCAGGGTCTAAATTAGTTTAGTCCGAAACTATACAATTTGTATAAAAACAAAATGAATGTGAACTAGGTTATGTGCAGTCATCAAAGCTTCCATATAGAAAAAAAAAATATAAGCAAGGAGGAGCTTCATGACGTGGACCAATCAAAAACTGTGACCTGAAAATTGTTTGTTTACTAGTTTCTGGCCAACCTGTGTATTTAAAGACCTTGATTACGTGCTACTTCTTACAACATACAAAATAATATTAGAAAGAAATGAGGGTTTATAGGTTAACTTACTTTTTTCTCTTGACAGCAATTATTTATTTCATTCGTTGTTTTCGTTTCCTTGTGGAAATTTATAGAATTTGTGATCACTGTTTTTGCAGTTAACTACGCAGCAGGTTTCGTGACACATATTTGATTATTTTTGCTTAATAATGCGTAATACTATGTAAATTTCAATAGTAAATAGTGACAGTTGGTCCGCCGAAAGTTCCTTGTTTAAGCCACGGGGGCGCTGCGAGCGATTCGTGGTTCCCCCACCATCTACTTAGCACCCAGCCAATATTTTTTCTATTTATTACAAAAATAGCTTAGTCAAACAATTTACTAGGGCTATAGGTCTATAGTTGCCAGGCTCTGTTTTACTACCCTTCTTATGAATCATTGAGATTTCAATCTCGGACCATGAGGAAGGAACGGTTTGTTTATCGAAAATTCTGTTGAAATAATTTTCTAAATAGAGGCACCAATTTCCAGAAAGAGACCGCAGAAATTCGTTGGAAATTGTATCCGAACCGGGGTGTTTTATTTTTTCTTTGCCTTACGAAGGGATTCCTGTATCTCCAACGCTGAGATGGGAGCGTCAAGAAAAGGGTGCATAGTGTCAAAAAACAATATGTTATCAAGAATTCTTTCTGGGTATTGTTCTTCAAACCACGCATGCCAAGTTTCCAGACTTATATAAGCTTCATTTTCTTTGAACGAAGCCGTTTAACGGCACTCCAAAAGCCACGACTATCTTTAACATTTTCAATTTGGTTCACGAGATCATTGAAATGGAGATCCTTTTTAGTTTTAATTAGTTTCCAATAATCTTTTTTAGCCGCCACAAATGAAGTTTTAAAATTTACATTGTAGTCGCTGTTCCTGAATATGTGAAAGCATTCTGCACTCTTCTTTTAGCCCTACGGCATTCGCCATCAAACCAGGGCTTACTGACAGGGACCCTCCCATCTCTAATTGCCTTGGGCGTTAAAATAAGATTGAGCTCCTTAGCAGCTTCTTCTATTGCCAGAATAAAGTTTTCATTCCAGCTATCTATGGAGGCTTCTGTTTCCCGCGCGGAGCATCTTGGGGAAAGACTCATCACTTCATTGTACTCTCTTGCTTTGGTGCTGTCCCAAATCAGGAGTTTATTTTTTGTGTTCGTTGTAATTTGGCTGGTACGAGCCCTATAATCCAGCTCCAAATCCACCCCTGACAGGGAAGTGATCCGAAGCAGTGCTGTCCATAACTATCTTCATGTTAGAAACTAAGGCTAGCCCCTTCATGTTCGTCCATATCAGATCAAGCACCGAACATCCCAAAGAGCCAATATGGAGTGAAGGATCCTGTAGAGTCATCCTCCGTTCGTCCATTCAAAACGAGCATTCCATTGCTTTCCATTACTTCTACCAAATCTTTACCCTTTTTATCAACTCGAACATCGTGTGTTTTTCTTAAAGCTCTTAACCACGAACCCCTCATAAACCTCCCGCAAACCCTGGTTCAGTAAGCCAATCTTACAGTTCCAATCTCCTCCCAACAAAAAAAGAGTGGTTCTTCGCTCCGTTCTTAAAGATTCATGTAGCTGACAAGGGTTCCCATATATAGCTCATATCGAGGGATGGTTTAAAATACACTAGGCCTATAACCATTTTGAGTCCAGAAACATGAGTCACCTCCAAAAAGATCCAAAAGTTGTTCTTTTCTAATTAATTGTGCTACAAAGCGGTTGTTCTAATGAAAATTTCCAATCCTCCGTTTCCTTCTGCCTCTACTCTTTCTCCCTCACAGCGGCCGAAGAGAACAATGAGGCAGCCTCCAAGTTGCACGGGCGTGATCCAAAATCCCGCAAGCTCCAGGTCTCGCTAATACATATATTATTGTAGCCTCTGCCAATGAATCATATGGGCTTTTTCATCCTCTGTACGTTCCAAAATGTGACTTGTTCTGTAATTAGTTTTTTTTTCAGTTTTATTCTGGTGGATTTTCTCGGCTTCTGGGGTTTAAACCTTCGCTTGTTTTAGAATTACCAACTCCATTAAGTTTGAACTCACCATTCCTTCAGTTCCAACCTAAATAACTCATTGTTTATGAGTATTTTAATATCATAGCGGATAAAGACTTTGACGTTTTCTTGTTCCCGGCGCATCTTCCTCGCCATTCCCATTAGTATTTTCCTCTTTCTCATGATTTCGGCTGAGTAGTCCTCATCGATGTAAACTTCGGTCTCTTGAGATTAGTCCAGGGTTACGGGATCATCTCACTTTTCTTTCCCTAATATCTGCAAATGTGACCTTGATGGGTCTATGTCTTCCTTCAATCACTCTTCCAAGTCTTCTCCGCCTTTGTTATTCTTGCTCTAACCCTAATTTTGTTTTGGAGTAAATTCTCAATAGAACTAACTGGATTATTCTCCCTTGGCTGTTTCTAAAACCCCTCTGGATAATAAGATTATTTCTCCTTCTCTCTCTCTCAAGAAAACTCAACCTTTCTTCAAATAGAATCACCCCTTTGGTTTAGACCAACTATCTCCCTTTTCATCTTTTTTCTCCAGTTTTTCATCGGCTTTCTCTTAAACAAATCAATCAAAGCGGTTTCAACTTCAACAAATTTTGCTTGAATATTTGTGTAAGGCTTTCATCCCCGTCTATCCGCCGTACCATCC
>JAKCPI010017490.1:0-14870 GCA_023213315.1 Euborellia annulipes | reverse complement strand
ACAACTTATTATAATTTCAACAACTTCCACGGATAGTTGTTTTTTGACAGTTGGCAAAATTAAAAAAAAAATTCTAATTTCTACATTCCTGGTCATCTCCACCGAAAATTGAATTAAAAATATTTTAATTCAAATGCCGATTTTTTTTTTTTTTTTTTTGTAAATAAAATATAGGATCCAAAATTCTTTAGTTTTATTTGTATTCATGTTATTTACGCAAAATCATGCGTTCCAGTATCTCTTTGCTAAATTTCGTCACTCCTTTATGATGATATTCCAATTAAGAAAAAAAAAAATTGTACTCATATTTAAAAGTTTAACATTTAGACACAATTGAATTAAATAAATATAAATAGGTTGGGAACCGAACCCTTGACGTTTAAGGTTGTCTGTAATTGTCACTGAGGGAAAACTTGTGGTAAATATAGGGTAAGAGAAAGTAAAAATTAAATTTTATTCTTGGCTTCTCTGTTCTGTCGTTAGAAAAAGTGAATGCAATATGTGAATATATTTACAAACAAGCAGTGGAGAACCACTTTTGATTTATTAGCCTATTATTATTAGACTCAAGACCGTAACGAGAATATGAGGTTCAAACCCTCTCCCCCGCCCCCAACGAAATCTCAGATAGTGAAATATAGTGCTAAAATTTTAAATTATAAAGAATATATTATATTCTTTAAAATTTATTCATTTATAGGGAGGGGGGAAGTCGTCCAAAAAACCAATCCGAAAATTTTCATTCTTTTAAATTTTAAGCCAGAACTCTAACAAAAGCTCATTGTGATGCCTTGGTGATAGCTTTTTAATATTACTACTGACAAGGAACTTGACAAGTTTCATTCCTCAAAGAGAGTAGGTAGGGGAAGGGGGGAGTTGAAAGAAGCTATTAAAATCTATTTGGACGTAATTTTATAAGATCTATATAACCAATATTTTTGATAATAAAGACTGGTAGAAAGATTTTTCTAATTAAGATTGGGGATGTAGCACTGAGTTAGAGTTCTTGTCTCTTATTCTAGAGGTCAGGGTTTCGCGTGCAAAAATTTAAATCTATTGAATTGGGTACCAAGCATAGGCGCCGGAACTGGGGGGGGGGGGGGCAAGGGTACATTGCCCCCCCCTGGCATCCTAAAGGGGGGGGCAGAGGGGGGCAAAATTTCTTCTTTTATTTCATTTATTTTTAAAAATGATATATTTTTACTTTTGAAAAATAAAATCTTCTAAATTAAAAAAATTAAAAGAGTAAGAAATTCATTTTTTTTCAAATTTTTTCCAAAAATTTTTGATAAAATCACTACCAAATTTTTTTAAAATTTTAATTTTAATAAAATTGTGATTATATTTAAAATTTTTAAAGTTTTATAGGAGATTTGTTTTTGTTTTATACTATTCGAACATATTAAATTATTTTAATTTTCTAAAAAAAAAATTTTTGCCCCCCCCCCCTGATTCAAATTCGTTCCGGCGCCCCTGGTACCAAGCAATTCAAATAGGGGCAGGGTCTAAATAGCCTCAGATGCAAAAAAAATGAGTTTGAAAGGGAAAGTTTTTCCATTCCTTTCTGATATTTTTATCCCTTGTCCCGGAATAGGGATGGGATTTTACTTTTTATTTTAGTTCTTGTTCAAAAACAAAAATTATTTTAAATATAAAATATTGTAAATAAATTACCCTAGAGACATCTATTAAGTATCCAACTCGTATATTAAGCACTCTAAAGACAATCTATTTTTACTTTCTCTTACCTCTATATATGTTAATATATAGAGAGAGAAAGTATTGCTATCATGTCAAATGATGTCGATGTCGAGATTTTGATGGATATTCATGTTTTGAGGTCCCCTGAGTCCAAAAAAGTAGGACCCGCAAATTGGTCTGTGTGTGTGGGCATTTTTAAGCATGAAGGAAATGAGCTACGAAATTGAAATTTTATATTTAAGTTAGGCACCCTCCCAAGTCGTGAAAATAAGCTTTTAAACAAAATCTGCCAAAAAGTACTAGTACTTTACTGATGTACTTTTTCAGTTTTTTTCGATTTTCTCAAAATTCGCTCCAAAGATTTTGTTTAAAATTCATAAATCAATTATTTCTAACAAGCTCTTTATTTCTCATCACCATCAGATGCTCTCTCCGACCCCTAATCAAAGGAAAAAAAAGAATAGATAAATAAATATGGAAAGAAAAGGTTATAGCCTTTATATCTAAATTGTTTATGTCTATTTGCCCTCCCATGGTCAAAAGACAAAAAAAAAAAAAAAACTCTCAGTCGATGTGTAAATGAAAAAAGCAAACTTCAAATATTTATTCAATAACTCATTCTTGGATTTAGTGAAATCAAAAATGACTTGTGGATTAGCAAAAATATTCATTTCTTTAAATTTATTTCTTAATTATTATCTAAACCAGAGACCCTGAGTACAGTGGTAGAGTACTCGCCTCTTCGCTCAAAACATTTAATTTTCAATTGAATCGTATAAATAAATAGAGACTGACTCTACATGGCTTCAGATGCCGAAAAAAGACCTTAATAAGGAATGTGTTTATGTTGAAAGCTAAATGATCAACAAACATTAATTTTCTACTAAAATTATTTATTTATTTTACTTGGAGTTTATTTGCTTAGGCTATTATTAGAAGGAACGGTGAATGGAGCATTAGTCTCTTCATCCTCTATTTAATTTAACGTCTCATAGCTAAATAAGAATTCTCAATTTGTTCATTTGCTTCTTCTCTTTCTTACTCCATGGCATTCAAGGGGCACTTTGTTATTTTGGAAGTGGCGGATTTGGGACTTGAGAGGTCCCAGGCGCAATTCAAATTTGAAGCCCCCTACCTGTACAGTAGGGTGGTCCAAGTTTATAAGGCAGAAAATAATTCAAATACAAATTCTACCTACACCTACCATTCCTATTTTATTTTGTGTTCAAAATTTCACCCCCCATCTTATATACAAGGGGATCATCGACTTTGAAATATCTTAATTTTATGGAAAATACTTAGAAAGAACTAGTCAGGATATTAAGTAAACGTAAACTCTGAATCAAAAGTAAGATTTTTTTTTATTTAAAAATATTATTTAAAGAAACTGATCTGTAACAAAAGAAAAAACAAGATCAAGCATTTTTCAGAAAAATTCCAAGAACAACACGCACCCCTCTGCCTCTAGAGCTAGCCAACTGAAATTTTACAATTCAAATGTTTACAAAATAAATACATAAAAATTAACATAAACCATACAAAATTAATACAATATAAAACAAAACGAAAGCAAAGTTAATACAATAAAAAAACAAAACAAAAGCAAAATTAATACAATAATAAAACAAAACAAAAGCAAAATTAATACAACAATAAAACAAAACAAAAGCAAAATGAATACAATAAGAAAACAAAACCAAAACCATATAAATACGATATTAAAGCAATATGAAAACAATGGGGGTGGTTAAACTGAAAAACAAAAAAAAATTTTGTAGGTAGTGGTCCAAAAAATGTGAGAGAGGGAAAGAGATTTCATCCTTTTAAAAATATTGGGAATGATTCTATTTATTCTATTAAGGGTAGGGATTTTGAATATTTGAAATCATCTCTTAATATTTTTTTCCATCTCTAGATTAGAGTAAAAAGATTTTTTTTCTTTTACTTGAATTATTGAGACAAATGGTCTTCAATCGAGTGCTAGACAGGCAAGAAGTTGCCTTGTTTTTCTATGCTCAATTTATCTTAAAGTGAATAATAATACACCCCATATGATAATACTCATCTCTACAATTTTAACGAGATGGTCAGCCAAAGGGGGCAAAGGGGTCCCTCTTAATCAAGTAAATGCAATTAATACTTTTTCAATAGAGGAAAATTTTTTCCTATTATATTTTTAAACGAATCTTAAATTATGCTGATGTACAGAGGAATCTAAAGGAATTATTATTTAACAAGACTGTGAGTGTTTTTTTTATTGGCGAGGCCAAACATCCCATGGCCCCCGGGAATCGAACCCAGGATCTCCAGCCTTTCCGGGGCATAGGCGTGCTGTTCATTGCACCAGGCCACCGGACCCTCGACCTATACCAATAAAATCCACTTCCCCTTATATGCAGTTAGTGAGTTTTATTGGTGTAGGTCCGGTAGTCTGGTGCAATGAACAGCAAGCCTATGCCCCCAGAAAGGCTGGAGATCCTGAGTTCAATTCCCGGGGGCCATGGGTTGTTTGGCTTCTCCAATAAATAACAATTTTAAATTTAAAATTTTATTAATAATTTGAAAACCTACCACCTAAATTCAACCAAGAGTGCCGAGAAATGAAGATTATATTTTTTAGTAGTACTTAGGCCTACAAAATAAATGAAATTTCTTTTTATTCATTATTTAATAATATCCCTGTCCTAACTTTATTCATTTTGATGACAATCTGACTATTATAATTCCATTATTCATTCTTTATGAAGGGTAATATAGCAAAAAAAATTTTCTAACATTAAATTCAAGTATCGAATAATTCCTAAATTTCCTGGATTATTCATAGCTATTTAAAAAAAAAAAAAATTATAATTTAATTTTCGCATTAAATATAATTATAGTGTATAATATGGTATTTACGTTATTGTACCCTGTATATTACTCGTTGCAAAAAAATGAATCTAAAGAATCATGTAATGAGATTATTTCTTTTTGACTATTGTTTAAAACTCTAAGACCGGCTGCTTCAGTTCTAATTAACTAGCTAGGCCTAAGCAAAGCTAATACTCAAAGTTCGGTATAAGGCTTAACTAAGGGGTGAAATCAGAAACACAAGTCTTGTTTATTTATTTTTTTGGAAATATTTAAATTTTTGTTAAAAAAATTAATTAATTTTAGTTATTATTTATTTTAATTAATTTTAATATTTTTTAAAAATTATCCCTTTATTAAATGAATGAAGTTGCTAACTTCACAAAATTTTGCTTATACCTTAAATAGCTAATTTTTTGTGAAAAATGTTATTGCCATCTATAAAATATAGGTATACCCCCCTTCTTGATCAAAATTATATTATTTTCATTATAAAAATTAGACAGACCTCTCGGTAAAAAATTCTTGAGATTCATGGATTATAGAAAAGTAGTGGAATATATATCGTAATTTAAAAAAAATGCTAAAATTTGGTGGTAATTAGGCAATATTCTCTTAACTCTCTCTCCACTTTTAAAAGAAAGGTTTTACAATTTATTCCATTTTTTAAAGGAAGTCAAAATCCCAAATGCATTTTAAAATTGCAATATTAGAACTTTTAACTAGAATTATTCAAATAGAGGTTACTAACAATCCGGGCCATTGCTCAGCCTGAATGTTTTAGCTCTCGTCTCTCAACTGACCTTTCGTGAATTTTTGATATTTTGCTAATCGAATATCTGCGCTGATTTGATGATTGATAATATCATTTTCAATTTAATAAAAATATATATGCTGTATATCAATAGATAATAGAGAAAGAGAGGATATGCTATTTGATCCTTTTGTATCTCATGAATGAACGCACATTCAATAACGCGGACAAAATTGAATTAAAATAACGTTTTAATAAAAAATAATAATAAATGACAGAAATATGTCATTTTTAACCATGTAATAGAAAAATAATAACGAGGTTGGAAACAGAAATAATGATTTAATCATTTTTTGTGGCATAATTTTTTAAAAGAAATAATCTTGAATTTTTATAATATTCAGAGCATCTCAGGAAATATTTTGGATAAATTTAATTTTAAAAAGATTCCCACGGATTCCAGACACTTCAATGAATATTTATTTAAATCATTTGAATGCCAAATGGCTTAAATGGCCCAATAAATATCGAATTATTCTAATCTGTATCATTAAAGTCTGCCAGTATATGCTTAAAACTAAAAAAAAGATTCACAAACTGAAATATACCCGTACTGTATTGTCTATTTAATTCAGAATTCATTTCATGGAACCAACGGGGGTCAAAAGCAAACAGCGATCAAAAGATTTATTTGACTAATAGACTGAATATTAGGGTGAATGCGCGTTTTTAATTAAGTATTTTAGAGCGGTCCAATTTTCTCACTTTCAACTTACAATTAGTACCATAATTACGAAAAAAATATTTTTGATTTCTGTTCAGAGATTTAAGTCAAAATGGACAATTTAGTCATTGTTATTATAAACAAAACACATTTTTTGGCATCATTCTAGTAATTAATACAAAAAAGTAAAATAGCTTATATATAATAGTATTTTCAATTATAATAGCTATTGTTTTAATTGCTATTGTATTTATTTATTACTTTTAGTTACTAATTATTGAAATTAAAGCACGACTAATGTTTATAATATTAAGCTTTGGGAAGCGTGTAAAAATATAAATATTTATTTCAAAAAAAAATTGTACGGTTAACTTTTTGATGATTACTAACTACTTAATATTTATTTAAATGACATTCTTGTTTTTGTCCCTCAAATTTCTTCTTTAAATTGCTTGGACGATTGTCCGTTTGGCCAGCTGGCATATGAAATTTCCTGATTGTTCAATGAAGTCTTGTTCAACTAACTAAATTCGGCTGTAGTTGACTATACGAGCAGTTAACATTATGAGTTAGTAAGGAAACTCCATTTTCATATGATAATATTAATTAATACAGCATATTAGACAGGGTTGGCCAAACTCTTTCAAAGATGTGTTGCGGATGCTTTGAAGCAGAACCATGACATTTGATCAATATAGGCTACTTACTCTATTATGATGACACGACATGAGATCATTTTTTCATCATGTTAAATATTAATATTAATATTAATATAATAAAATTATTACCTATTTATTTTCTCAATTATCTTCACACATTAAAAAAAAGTTGACGAATGACGTAACATTTTAAATGATTTTACCATGGATGTACGGCTTCTAGGTTGTCACTCTATAGAAGTCTAGTAGTTTTTTTTTTTTTTTTTTTTTTTTTTTTTTTTTTTTCATTTGCTAAATCCTTCATAAGAGTATATGCCATGTAGAATTTAAGTGGAAAAGAATTTTGTAATTTTTAAAATTAATGATTTGAAACGGACAGACAGACAGAGATAATGTTTATTTAATGGATTCTTCAAGAAGGATTTATTAATCATCATCAAATAAATAGATATATTATCTATCTACCTTCTGAGAGTGGAATTTAAAAAAAATAAGGGAATATTACACCGCATTTAAAAATTTTCAAAAATTAATTCTTTACAGGAATAATTGCTACATTCCTTCAATTAAAATATTTGACGACTCTTAATTCAGGATATCTCGTGGTTGAAGACTTTGATGGAGTCTTTCTGAAGCTTACCACAGAGGTGGAAGTTTCTTGCTCTAAGGACCAGAGTGTCACAATTTACGGGTGTATTTTGCTCGTGGCTCAAATGTCCGTATTAATTATCTAATCGAAATCTATTTAACTAAGTATTCTCGTTGGAATTTTTAAATGAAATTTTGCATATAATAATTAAATCTCTCATATGAAAAATAATAACAATGCGCCCCCGGGTGTGGCGTAGTAGGTAGCGTGCCTACCTCCTATACCAAACGTCGCGGGTTCGGACCCAGGCAGTCCGACGATTTTATTTAAGCCATTTGGATACCAGATGACTTAAATAGAAATGCCTGAATCCCAAATTGATATATTAATTACAACGGTTATCGTCAAAGTCTTAAATGGCCTAAGTTGCCGAAAAGACTATGTGAATGTGTGTGTGAGTGTGAGTGTGAATGAGAAAAAAAGTGTGAATGTTTAAAAAAAAAAAAAAATAATAATAATAACAATTGATATATGTATAACTTAATTGAATTTTCTTAAAAAAATATTTCATTCTTTCATATTTAGTGTTTGATTATGCTAAAAAAAATTTATAATCATTTTAATCTTACCTATAAACTTGTGTTAATATGAGAGAGAAAGTATTGGATTCATGTCAAAAATTCGATGTCAAGATTTTGATGGATATACACGTTTTAAGGTCCACTAAATCCAAAAAAGTATTTTTCGCGGCATGGTCTGTCTGTGTGTTTGTATTTAATTTAAAGCATGAAGGAATTGAGCTAGGAGGTTGAAATTTTATATTTAAGTTAGGCACCCCCCCCCCCCTAGGGCGTGAAAATAAGCTTTTAAACAAAATTGGCCAAAAAGTACTAGTACTTTAATGATATACTTTTTCAGTTTTTTCAATTTTTTCAAAATTCGCTCAAACGATTTTGATTAAAATTCAAAAATTAATTATTTTTTATACACTCTTTAAATTGTATATTCTCATTTTGTCCTCAAAATTGTTTGAAGGACACTTTACTCCTGTACTTCATAGGAAAGAAGAGATGGTTGCCATGGTAACAAAATATAAATATTTTCCTATGCTTATAAATTTTACAACTTGAATTCTCATTTGGATACCAAATGGCTTAAATAGAAATGCCTGGACCCCCAATAGATATATTATAAATTATAACGGTTATCTTAAAGTCTTAAATGGCCTAGTTGCCGAAAAGACTGTGTGAATGTGAGTGTGAGTGAGAAAAGTCCGAGTGTATAAAAAAAAAAAAAAATCTGGTGTGACTGGCGCACAGCACACAACTTTCTCTTACCTTCGGTAATCGAAAGTTGTGTTCTGTGCTTGTCACACCAGATTTTTTGTGTCGACATATATTTAGTTCCCGACAGTACGGAACATATGAATTCAGATGTAAAATTTATAAGTATGGGAAAATATTTATATTTTGTTACCATGGCAACCATTTCTCCTATCTTCCCTATGAAATACAAGAGTAAAGTGGTCTTCAGAAGATTTCAATCGCAAAATGAGAATATACATTTTAAAGAGCATCTAAAAAATAATTGATTTTTGAATTTTAAAAAAAATCGTTGGAGCAAATTTTGAGAAAATCGAAAAAAACTGAAAAAGTACATCAGTAAAGTACTAGTACTCTTTGGCCGATTTTGATTAAAAGCTTATTTTTCCGGTCCCGGGTGGTGTTTAACTTAAATATAAAATTTCAACCTCATAGCTCAATTCCTTCATGCTTAAAATTGAACACACACCCACACACCCACCCACACACCCACCCACACACACACACAGACAGACCATGTCGCGAAAACCACTTTTTTGGATTCAGGGGACCTCAAAACGTGAAGATCCATCAAAATCTCGACATCGAATTTTTGACATGAATCCAATACTTTCTCTCTATATATATATTACATATATACATAGGTAAGAGAAAGTAAAAACTTGAATTCCTATATATCGGCGGAAACTAAATATATGTCAACACAAAAAAATCTGGTGTGACAAGCACAGAACACAACTTTCGATTACGGAAGGTAAGAGAAAGTTGTGTGCTGTGCGACCAGTCACTCCAGATTTTTATTTACGTTACAGTTAATTGAAATATCAAAATATTTTTATTTCTTTTATAAAAGTTGCCGAAAGCATTTTGGATAGTTAATTTTTTTTTTCGAGTTAATAAACTGAAAATAATATAATTTGACAATAAATGGCCAAATTTTATACCAATCATATTTATTATATAAAATGTTTTTCCTTCTCTGTCTCTCTTTTTCTTTTATTTTTTTTTAAAGAAAATTTCTTGTGACTTTGGTGTGTGTTGCATAAAATATGAAAATACCTTTTGAAAAATAAAGTAAATTATTTTACTAACCTTGAAGTTAATAATCACTCTGATTATTTAAATTTTTCAATTTCACTTCACGAAAGCGAAAAATATATTTTATTTTTAAGCAAGCTCCTCTTTTTTTGAAAGAAATTAACTAATGATTATTTCAGACTCGCTTTCATTTTGCAAGTTAACTATTAATGAAGAATTTGATTTTATTAGAAATTATTATTATTAGGACACGTTCAGCAAATTAGAAGGAAATGAAATATTCAAATAAGAGAAACAAATTCGCCCTCTTAACTGACGTTTTCCGAAGTCTGGATGAATGGATCATCCAGCATACCAATGTAATCATTTGAAATGAATAGCGATGGGATCTAAATGACCTTATATGTCGAAAAAGACTTTAAACAAATTTAAAAAAGTCATCCAACCTATGTGTTAGTTGAACATTACTAAAAATGAGTAGAGCCAAATTACTAGAAATTCAAAGACAACAGATAAAACAAAAGGAAAAATTATTATTAGCACTGTGCGCTTGCTTTGGCTCAAGTTCACTTGAGTCGGAGCAAGTGCACAGTACTTGATAACGGCTGCAGAATAAGCAGTTGAAACGTTTGTACAGTATTTATATATAATACTAGTCGCAAAGCTCCGCCTTCGGCGGGCTTTCCGCCTAGCCAGGGGGCTGCGCCCCTGGACCCCTTGCTCGCCTTCGGCGAGCAAGTTTATTCCCAATTTGGGATATTTCTTGTTGCAATGCAAGTGTTAAGATGTTAAGGAAGGATCTTATATTCAAGCGAGGCGAGGGTACCGATTGGGATCAGCACAAAAGGGTCTGTTTATGACTGTTTAAAGGGTCAGTCACCTGAGTCCTCTCTTCGTTTTTCAACTGCTGCGTAGCCCCCACCCCCAGCCCATAGTCAGGTAGGAAGCTGGTTCACACAGCATAAAGGACGCTCTCTAATTTCCTAGCCAACTTGTTGATTTCGTGTTCCCATTTTGAAGAAATTTGATTATAATTAATTTTCCAAAACATTTAAGAGATTCAAATTATTACTACGTTACTCCCAGAGCCATGTATTATAGGTGTACTTAATTTCAAATGGATTCATTGAAAATTGTGGATTTCTATAGAACATATACATACATATTTACATACATACATACATTTTTCCCATTTCATTTTTATATATATAGATTTTTAATAAATATTTAATACAAAAATGTGGTCTATAATTAAAAATTCTCCTAATAATAATATTTCAAACCACAAAAGCTTTAATAAAAGCAAAAATCATAACTAGAGACCGGACAAAAAAGCATAAAAAAATGGAAAAAAGTACTTAAAAAAGCATAAAAAACTTGAATAAAAAGTTGTTAAATAAGCATAAAAGTTGAAAAAAAGCATCTCATAAGCAATTTTTACTCATACCAATGGCGTATACAATTTTTTTTTTTTTAAAGAAACTAAATTTATTCCGCCCCGCCCTGAGAAAAATTTTGTTTTTGCGGAACCAAATTTTTTCACCCTGCGGGAAAATTTTTTTTTACAATGCTATAATTTTTTGCACTGCGGGGCTTTTGAAATTTTTTTTTTTTTTTTGGGGGGGGGGGGGGGGGCCGGGCCCCTGGTGTACACATGCGTGTGTGAATGGGAAAAAAGTGTTTTTTAATAAAAAAAAAAAAAATTATAAATATTCGTAAAATAAGTTCAAATAAGCACGAAAGGGGAAAAAGCATGAAAACTCAAAAAAAAAAGCAAAAAAAAAGCATAAAAAATGCAATCTCAATGCACTTAGTTTTACCTAATTCGTATAGAAATTAAATATCTAATGGTTGCTTATAAAATTGAGCAATAAGCATTTTGCTTAAAATCCGGTCTCTAATCATAATAAAATTATTTTTTATTTTCACTCACACTTTTTTCCCATTCACACAGTCTTTTCGGCAACTTAGGCCATATAAGACTTTGACGATAACCGTTAATTATTAATATATCTATTGGGGGGTCCAGGCATTTCTATTTAAGCCATTTGGTATCCTTAAATAACATCATCGGACTTTCTGGGCTCCGAACCCGGGACGTTCGGTTTAGTAGAAATGGACTTTTTATTTTTGTCGTCATCTGGGGCCACGAGGGCTACGTGTGTTTTTTTTTTGGGGGGGGGGGTCATAATATAGTCTTTTAAACGATTTAATTAACGGATATATAATTTAAGAAAATGGATGAAGCTCTAATTAATAAAAGAGAAAGGTAGAAACTGCCAAAAATACAAATTCAAAATTCAATAAGCAAGTATGGATTATTTTATTTTTTCTGCTTTTGCCTTTTACTTTCTCTTACCTATGTATATATGTAATATATATATAGAGAGAAAGTATTGGATTCATGTCAAAAATTCGATGTCGAGATTTTGATGGATCTTCACGTTTTGAGGTCCTCTGAATCCAAAAAAGTGGTTTTCGCGACATGGTCTGTCTGTCTGTGTGTGTGTCTGTGTGTGTGTCTGTGTGTCTGTGTGTGTTCAATTTTAAGCATGAAGGAATTGAGCTAGGAGGTTGAAATTTTATATTTAAGTTAAATACCTCCCGGGACCGGAAAAATAAGCTTTTAATCAAAATCGGCCAAAGAGTACTAGTACTTTACTGATGTACTTTTTCAGTTTTTTTCGATTTTCTCAAAATTCGTTCTAATTAATTGAGTTTGATTAAAATTCAAAAATCAATCATTTTTTAGATGCTCTTTCAAATGTATATTCTCGTTTTGCCCTCAAAATTGTTTGAAGCACACTTTACTCTTGTGCTTCATAGGAAAGATAGGAGAAATGGTTGCCATGGTAACAAAATATAAATATTTTTCCATGTTTATAATTTTGACATCTTAAATTTCTAATATATTGGCGGAAACTAAATATATCTCGACACAAAAAATCTGGTGTGACCAGCACGGTGCACAACTTTCTTTTACCGAAGGTAAGAGAAAGTTGTGTGCTGTGCGCCAGTCACACCAGATTTTTTACTTTCTCTTTCCTATATATATGTTAATATCCAGTAATTATATAGAGGGAAACTTAGATTCATGACAAAAATTTGTTGTGAAGATTTTGATGGAAATACATGTTTTGAGGTCCCTGAGTCCAAAAAAAGTGGTTTTCGCGACACCGTCTGCCTCTGTGAACAAATTTAAGCATGAATGATTGGAGCTACGAGGTTGAAATTGTTTATTTAAGTTAGGCATCCCCCCGGAAAATAAGTCTTTAAATAAAATCGGCGAAAAAGTACTAGTACTGATCAACTTTTTCAAAGTACTAACTAGTATTGATCTACTTTTTCAAAGTACTAATACTGATCTACTTTTTCAGTTTTTTTTTTCGAATTTCTCAAAATTTGGTTTAACGATTTTGATTCATAAATCAACTATTTTACTTTAACAAGTATATTAATTTAATAAGTTTTTTCCTAAAAATTATTTGAAGTACAATATACTGATGTATTAATAGTATTTCAGATTTTTACTTTCTCTTACCTATGTATATATGTAATATATATATAGAGAGAAAGTATTGGTTTCATGTCAAAAATTCGATGTCGAGATTTTGATGGATCTTCACGTTTTGAGGTCCCCTGAATCCAAAAAAAGTGATTTTCGCGACATGGTCTGTCTGTCTGTGTGTCTGTGTGTCTGTGTGTGTGTCTGTGTGTCTGTGTGTGTTCAATTTTAAGCATGAAGGAATTGAGCTAGGAGGATGAAATTTTATATTTAAGTTAAATACCTCCCGGGACCGGAAAAATAAGCTTTTAATCAAAATCGGCCAAAGAGTACTAGTACTTTACTGATGTACTTTTTCAGTTTTTTTCGATTTTCTCAAAATTCGCTCTAACGATTTTGATTAAAATTCAAAAATCAATCATTTTTTAGATGCTCTTTCAAATGTATATTCTCGTTTTGCCCTCAAAATTGTTTGAAGCACACTTTACTCTTGTATTTCATAGGAAAGATAGGAGAAATGGTTGCCATGGTAACAAAATATAAATATTTTCCCATACTTATAAATTTTACATCTGACAAGGGGAGTGCATAGCCTTGATAACACCGATTTGAACGAAAATTTTTTTATGTGTAGTACATGATGAAAAACAAATTCTGTTAAAGCCAGAGAACGCGCTTCTCAACGGTTCGTCTAAAAAAAATGTTAAAGATTTTGCCTGCATGCCTTGAGCCGTTGCTAACAATAACATTTACAAATGTCGCGATGGCTAGATCGGTAGGGCGCATTCTTTGTAAACAAAAAATCCCGAGTTCGAATCTCTCCTTGGGCAACTATTTTTTTTTTTTGTGCAATTTATTTATTTTTTTTTTTTTGTTTCAGAATATTTTTTAATATTAATAAATAAATAAAAGTTTTTTTTTTTAATTAATGGCATTTAATTTTCAACATGTTCCATATATTTAAAAAAAATTCGAATGCTTTCTGTCAAAAATATAATAAAAGGAAATATTTAATATTATACTAGAAATATATTACTATTAATTGGACACAAAAAAATATTGTCGTAACATGTTCAAAGTTCGGAAAATGAACGACCCAACTGTTTAAAACAAATATTATTATAAATTTATTTATGTGTCCAATTAATAGTAATATATTTCTAGTATAGGCCTAATATTAAATATTTCCTTATATTATATTTTTGACAGAAAGCATTCGAATTTTCTTTAAATATATGGAACATGTTGAAAATTAAATGCCAATAATTAAAAAAAAAAACTTTTTATTTATTTATTAATATTGAAAAATATTCTGAAACAAAAAAAAAATAAATAAATAAATTACAAAAAAAAAAAAAATAGTTGCCCAAGGAGAGATTCGAACGCGGGATTTTTTGTTTACAAAGAATGCGCCCTACCGATCTAGCCATCGCGACATTTGTAAATGTTATTGTTAGCAACGGCTTAAGGCATGCAGGCAAAATCTTTAACATTTTTTTTTAGACGAACCGTTGAGAAGCGCGTTCTCTGGCTTTAACAGAATTTGTTTTTCATCAAGTACTACACATAAAAAAAATTTTCGTTCAAATCGGTGTTATCAAGGCTATGCACTCCCCTTGTGAATTCAAATATTCCCTACTGCCGGGAACTAAATACATGTCGACACAAAAAATCTGGTGTGACAAGCACAGAACACAACTTTCGATTACCGAAGGTAAGAGAAAGTGT
>JAKCPI010017489.1:0-48695 GCA_023213315.1 Euborellia annulipes | reverse complement strand
TAGGGCTGGACGGTAAACCGGTTTACCGGTAAAAACCGGTAAAAATGTTTACCGAAAACGCGGTAACGAACCTCTAATTCGATAAAAACCGGTTTTTTTTTCGAAAGTCGGTAAAAACCCTATTTTCCCGGCCGGGGAAAAATTTTGGTCCCGCAAAAAAAAAAAATGTTTCGGCAAAAAATTGGCTCTCTAAAAAAAAGGTAAAATATTTTTCCGGACGGGAAAAATTTTGGTTCCGCTGGGGGAAAAAAATGTTTCGGCAAAAAATCGGCGTCTCTAAAAAAAAAGATGCTTCGGCAAAAAAATTGGCTCTCTAAAAAAAAAAAAATTTTGGTTCCGCAAAAATGTTCCGCGGCGGCAAACTTTGGTTCCGCGGGCGGTAAAAAAATGTTTACCGACTTTCGAGAAAAACCGGTTTTTTTTCATTATCGAGGTCGGTAATGAAAATCCATTACCGTCCAGCCCTAATATAGAAGATTTAATCGGCATTCAGATTCCTCTTTCTAATTAAATATTCATCCTAAAAAAAAAAAAAAAAAAAAACAGAATATGACATGTTTTTTTTTTTTTTTTTTGGAATGGGTGCATAAGATCCGAAGACCTATAATGACCAATGTGAGAGCAAAATGTAGAACATTGTGTTGAATGAGGAGAGGTTCCTTAGAGATTAGGTCGCTTGAATCGGAACAAAAGCAGTGGCGTAACCAGGGGGGGCGAGGGGGGGGGGGGCGCGAGCCGGCATAGGCGCCCTACGGCCTCTAAGATATAGCCCAGCGAATGTGATTTTATCATATTCCTTTCATCGATTGTCTTAAAAATTGATTGTTTTCTTTTAAAATTATATTACAACTTGAATTCTACTATTTTAAATGAATTTAATTCCAAAAATAATAAATAACGTATATAGAGGCTTTATAATTAAAATGTTTTTCATTTTGCAATATATAAGCCTTAGGCTCACAAGGGGATACTCAAATCTCGGATACTTGTCGACTAGTAGACTCGAGACTGGTAGCTTCGAGACTGTAGTTGCCTGTCATATTCACACGGCCGCTACTTAAATCGCGAGTATCCTATCAACTTACTCAGTTCCCTCCAAATTTTAAACATCAACATTTGAAGGGACAAAAAGTTATTCTTAATAATTACTCTGGTATTGTTAATAAAATTTTGTATAGTTTGTATTTGGTTAACTTGCTTTTTTCAATTATGGCCTCCAAGACCTTAAATTAAAAAAAAAAAACTTTGCTATAAAAAAAAAATAAATAAATAAAATAAAACACTCGATTATTTGTTTACAATTAATAAATAATTTTAAACAAATAAATATTTTGGGTTATTTCTCAATTTTTACTTTCTCGTATAGAGAAAGTTATGTAATCGTAAAAAAATTCGACTTCGAGATTTTGATGTTTCTCCACGTTTTAGACCTCCCTGAGTCCAAAAAACCATTTTTGGCATTATGTCTGTGTGTGTGTGTGTGTGTGTGTGTGTGTGTGTGTGTGTGTGGGGGGGGGGGGGGGGGGTGAACACGATTGCTTAAAAACCAAAGCAGCTAGATCGATGAAATTTGGTATATGCTCCTTACACTAAAATTGTAGATTTCTATCAACTTTTGGAGTAAATACGTCACTTGGAAGTAGTACTTTACTTAAAAAAGTTTTTTAAAAAATTTTGAAATTTTCAATTTTTTTGTTATATTATGATAAAATACTCTATTTTAAAAAGTTTTTATTCTTTGACATTTTTTCGAAAACTGAATAGTTTTTGAAATAATCACAAGAAGAAATAGAAAATTTTCGTTAATTTTGATAAAAAATCAAAACAAAACATACAGGTGTCATTAAAAAAAAGGGTAAATATAAACAAATTCATTTGTTTATATATACCGTTTTTTTAATGACACTTGTATGATTTTGTTTTGATTTTTTATCAAAATTAAGAAAATTTTCTATTTCTTCTGTGATTATTTCAAAAAACTATTCAGTTTTCGAAAAAAATGTCAAAGAATAAAAACTTTTAAAATAGAGTATTTTATCATAATATAACAAAAAAATTGAAAATTTCAAAATTTTCGAAAAAACTTTTTAAGTAAAGCACTACTTCAAGTGACGTATTTACTCCAAAAGTTGATAGAAATCTACAATTTTAGTGTAAGGAGCATATACCAAATTTCATCGATCTAGCTGCTTTGGTTTTTAAGCAATCGTGTTCACACACACACACCCCAGACGTAATTCCAAAAGAATATACGAGAAAGTCTCGGGGAAGTCAATCCCCATATTTTTATCTTTATTTTTGCTAAACATTAAAATTTTAAAATTCTAAAATTTTTTTTTTATGTAAAACATTTACCCTCTCTTCCCACTCAATCAAAATTTTTCAATTTCCTCCACTAGCTTCAGATTTGTTTCTTTTTCGCGCATTTTTTTTGGAAAGTATCGAGGAAACCAGGCGACTGAGTAGCTTGGAGACCTGCATGTCCAGTCTCTTGGCAACTGAGTCGCGCAGTCGCCGATACTCGGCGAGTATCGGCGACTGGAGTTTCCCCGTGTGAATGGCGCCATTGGATTACACATGTCGAGTCGCTTCGCTACCCAGTATCCTAGTTGCTCGGAGATTTGAGTATCCCCGTGTGAATAGAGCCTTAATTTGATGTTTTATGGCTGTGGAGATTTACTCAGGATTCGTATAAGCCTTAATATTTAATTTTTTGAAATTCAAAATTTTTTTAAGCATGAAGGAATTGAGCTATGAGACTGAAATGTTATATTTAAGTAGGGCTGGACGGTAAATCGGTTTACCGGTAAAAACCGGTAAAAATTTTTTACCGAAAACGCGGTAACGAACCTCTAATTCGGTAAAAACCGGTTTTTTTTCGAAAGTCGGTAAAAACCGATTTTTTCGGACGGGAAAAAATTTTGGTTCCGCAAAAAAAAAATGTTCCGCGGCGGCAAACTTTGGTTTCGCGGCGGCAAATTCCGGTTCCACGGGCGGCAAAAAATTGGCATCTCTAAAAAAGGTAAAATATTTTTTCGGACGGGAAAAAATTTTTTGGTTCCGCGACGGCAAACTTTGGTTCCACGACGGCAAACTTTGGTTCCGCGGCGGCAAATTCCGGTTCCGCGGGCGGGAAAAAAAAAACTTGGCTTAAAAAAAGGAAGGAAATTTTTTTTACGGGAAAAAAAAAAAATTTTTTTCTCCCAAAAAAAAAATTTTTACCGACTTTCGAGAAAAACCGGTTTTTTTTTCATTATCGAGGTCGGTAATGAAAATCCATTACCGTCCAGCCCCAGTTGTAACTCACAGGCAGAGTTGGGTTTTATACACAATTTTGCAGTTTTATACAAAAATTGCGGATAAAACTTGTATGAAACGTATAAAATGTATTACTTAAAATGTATAAAACTTGGATGCGCATGCGCAAACCCGACGAGAAAGGAAGCTCAAATAAAATTTCATTTTTCAATTATTAACATTTTGATTATTTTTATTTTTTTTTTTTTTTTTTAAACATTCACACTTTTTTTCTCATTCACACTCACATTCACACACACATTCATGCAGTCTTTTCGGCAACTTAGGCCATATAAGACTTTTACGATAACCGTTGTATTGAATATATCTTATTGGGGGTTCAGGCATTTCTATTTAAGCTATCTGGTATCCAAATGGCTTGAATAAAATCATCGGACTGCCTGGGTCCGAACCCGCGACGTTTGGTATAGGAGGTGGGCACGCTACCTACTACGCCAAACCCGGGGGCCATTTTGATTATATTATTCACTAAATAAAAAGCAAACAACATCGTCAATACTTTAGAACATTATAAAATATGAAAAGCTTTTAAGCTGTTTTTTCAGGAGAAGAGAATTGGTTTTGTACAGTTTTATACCTTTTATACATCGGCCTAGTTTTATCCGCGATAGTTTTATACATGTATAAAACCGTGCATTATACTCGGCGGGATAAAACTTGCCAACTCTGCTCACAGGATTTGACATGCTCTGTGCTCTATGCTTTGATCTCCATGTGTGTGCGTGTCTGTGTGTGTGTGCTTCTCATCACCTGTCAAGTCCAGCTAACAATTATCTCAATTTTATAAGGTATTTATTATTTGATTTGCATTTCTTTCTCCTTTTTTGTTTTAATTAGATATTTTCTACTAATTTAATTTGTAAATTAAATTTCATTGCCTCTTAAAATATATAGAGATTATCGTTGAATGTCATTTGCTCCAATTGGTTATGATTCAATCTCATTTTCTCATTTATTTCGTATTTTCGACTTTTTAAAGTTATTCCCTATTTTATTAATATATTTAAAATGGTTTAATAGATTTATTAAATAATAAATTTTAATAGTTTTTTTATTATTTTCATCTTTTGTCAAATGTGTGCATTCCCTTAACATGGACTGATTATAAAAAATAATCTTTTTTTTTTAAATAATTTATTTTAAATTTAGATTTTGAACAATCATCCCTCGTTTTAGATTTCATGACTTTGATTTTTTTAATTTTTATTAATTAATTTTTTTTTTTTTTTTTTTTTATAAAAAAAACATTCACACTTTTTTCTCATTCACACTCACACTCACACACACATTAACACGGTCTTTTCGGCAACTCAGGCCATTTAAGACTTTATACGATAACCGTTGTAATTTATATATGTATTTGGGGTTCAGGCATTTCTATTTAAGCCATCTGGTATCCAAATGGCTTAAATAAAATCTTCGGACTGCCTGGGTCCGAACCCGCGACGTTTGGTATAGGAGATTAATTAATTTTACCTTCTTTTTTTTTCTTCAATTCCAATCATTTCTATTTCCTTTTTATTTTCTTCACTTTTTATTATTTTAATTTCAAAGTAAACTAGAGGATAAAAGAGCAGATCAATAAATTTAATATTTAAATGGAATTCTTTTTGCAAAGATGTTGATCGAATTTTTAATTTTCCATTTGTATCTATTTATATATAGGCCTATACACCTGTATAAATAGTTCTATTTGAATCATTTCTAAGAATATCATCTAAAATTCAATATTGGTTAATCTTTACAATAGGACTCGGGTTACCCAGGGGCGCTGGCTTCACTTCCACAGTTCACTCGCATGGACATTAGCTGTACGTTCATGATTCTTTCGTTCTTTTCATTTGCGCGCGCGCTATTTGTTTTGATTCCCTAGATGTTTTAAATTTTTTTTAATCTAAGGAAACCGAACTCTAACCGAAAGGCCGAAACAATTAGGATCGGGACCCCTGCAAGTTGTTTTTACACTAGTGAAATCGTCTTCGGTTCGTCCGTTCCTCCTTCGGTCAAAAACCATTCAGTTAGAAGCTATTCGGCAGCCTTTAAAAATAAATTTGCGAGCCCGAAAAGCTACCGATCGCTTCTAACTGAACGGTTTCTGACCGAAGTAAGCCGAACCGAAGCCGAGAAATTCCCTAGAAATGTTTTAAATTTTTTTTAATCTAAGGAACCGAACTGCAACCGAAAGGCCGAAACAATTAGATCGGGACCCCTGCAAGTTGTTTTACACTAGTGATGTCTTCCGGTTCGTCTTCCTTCGGTCAAAAACCATTCAGTTAGAAGCTCATTCGGCAGCCTTTAAAAATAAATTTGCGCCTTCGTCGGGCTCACAAAATTTTTTTTAAAAGCTACCGAATCGCTTCTAACGAACGGTTTCGGACCGAAGTAAGCCGAACCGAAGCCGAGAATTCCCTAGTTGTTTTAAATTTTTTTTTTAATCTAAGGAAACCGAACTGGAAAACCGAAAGGCCGAAATGGCGGCAAGGAGGTCGTATGAAAAAATGGCGACTTATTAAATAGTATGAACGAATCCCAAATAGGAGAACGAAAGAATCACGAATGAAGCAGGCCAGCGCTCCTCTGGGTGGCCCGGAGTCCCGGAGTCCTATTGTAAAAGATTAGCCTCAATATTTTTTATTTTTAGGTTTTTGAATTTGAACAGCACCAATAGAAAATGACTAAAATTTTGAAGACTTTAAGAACAAGAAAGTAACAAACATCAAGATCAGGGGCGTATATAGAAATTTTTTTCGGGGGGGGAACTCAAAAAATTTTTTTCTGCGGAAAATTTTTTTTTTAAGAAACTATATTTTTTCACACGAAATTTTTTTGCGGACCATTTTTTCTATTGCGGAACCAAAGTTGTCCATCCTGCGGAAAAATTTGTTTGCGCTGATGTCTGTATATCCCTATATATGTATATGTGTTTGGGAAGTTTTCGGGGGGGCCCGGGCCCCTCGGCCCCCCCATAAATACGCTCCGATCAAGATTAAACTTAGTAATCATTTCATATATTTTCTTATGTGATTATTTTCATTTGTTTGTATAAAAGAAGTGGAAAATCTTTTTTGAATTATCTTTTATTTATATGTACATTTTGTAGACGGACTGAAGATGAGACATTAAAAATATCTCGAAACGTCTCCGGAGTCGAGAAGCATATAAAGGCTTTTTATTTGGCTGAACCTGCCCTATTAAAATAATAGATTTCTAATCATCACCTATTAATTTTATCCGATTATAACCGCCTAACAAAAACAAACAAAATTAAAATATACCTTTCAATATATAAAGCAAATTCATTTTAAGAAAAGATGAATTATAAATTGTGGAGTATTAAAAATAGGAAAGACACTGATTGAGACACCACCAAGCGGCGAGAGTTCGAACTAAATAACAAGCTGGTTGTTGTATGATTTGATTCTCTTATGCACGTGACATTCAAGTTCCAAGAATACCTTGGTTCCAAGTAAAATGGATATTCTTAGAAATCTATTTTATTAACGAATTGTTAAAATGATTTAAGACATTTATATAATAAAAAAAATAAGAAATAGGATTTTTATCAAATAAAAATTTATATGGTAGAAAATTTTAGGAAACCAATTTTACAAGAGAATAGAGAGAGTGAGATTAATTTATAAATAAATACCATTAATAATAATCCTGAGTCGACCCCGCACTGTGAGACGAAGGCGAAGGAAGATGACCATTAATATTAATAATCCATTATCCAAGAGCACTAATTAAAACACTGATGAGCACTAATAATCACAAAATAAAAAAAAAACTTTTAATAAAAAACGCGAATATGCAGTGAATGAATGGAATGCCGCGTCAAATGGTCAAAAGCCAACTGCATAGATAATATAAAAATACGACAACAGCGCCTCAGCCGGCGTATGAATGAAACATTCCCACTCCTAGCCCCCCAAACCCTCTCATCCTAACACTTCTGATCCCTTGCTTATTATTATAATTACAGATTTTTTTATTGAACTTAAAAAGCAAATCTCAATTTACTTAAAATGATTAAAATACTTTCTTCATATAAAAAAATTCCTCTTGATTTCTTCATCTTCATCTGAAGGCTCAGCATATATAATCTCAGGGGCGCCGGAACGAATTTGAATCAGGGGGGGGGCAAAAATTTTTTTTTTAGAAAATTAAAATAATTTAATAGGTTCAAGTAGTATAAAACAAAAAGGAATCTACTATAAAACTTTCAAAATTTTAAATAAAATAACAATTTTAATAAAATTAAAATTTTAAAAAATTTCCCAGAGATTTTATCAAAAATTTGAAAAAAAAAAAATGAATTTCTTACTCTTTTAATTTTTTTTAATTTGGAAGATTTTATTTTTCAAAAGTAAAAATATATCATGTTTAAAAATAAATGAAATAAAAGAAGAAATTTTGCCCCCTCTGCCCCCCCCCCCAGTTCCGGCCAAGGGCGGTCCCAGAGGGGGGTCAAGGGGGTCGTGACCCCCCAAAATCTTTTTTTTAACACACACTTTTTTCCCACTCACTCTCCCATTCACACAATCTTTTCGGCAACTTAGGCCATTTAAGACCTAAACGATACTCATATTTGATTAATATATATTTATTGGGGTCCAGGCCCATTTATTTATACTATAAAAAAAAAAAACAGTGACCCCCCCCCCCAAATGTAAGGCTAGGACCGCCCTTGGTTCCGGCGCCTATGTATAATCTGTATATATAACCTAAATTAAACTTCAATATCTACTTGGCCTATTTTTATGCTTTTTCTAATTTATTAGGCCAATATTTAAAAAAATCTTATTTTGTCAACCAAACATTATTTTTTTTTATTTTATCTATTTTTAAAATTAAATTTGAATAAAACGGGGTAATATATTTATTTATCTTTGGCCGTTTATCATTTTAAATAAAAAAAATGCATAGATTTCTATCAAAAAACAACAGAGCAAAAATTAATTGATTTAAGAATTCAAATTATTTTTTCTTCTACAAAAGGGATCAAAATATAGACAAAAAATTAAATAAAAAGTATTATTTATTCTTATATGTTTTTTAATAAAAAAAAAAATTACATTAATAGATACAGTATATAAAAGTATTATGTATCACAAATGGCAAATATTCCTGATGGTTTCTCAGTCACTTACACAATTACTAACTTGAGTACATACTCTGTTTAGAATAAAGATAAATCATCACACTTTTAGAATCAACAATACATGTTTTTTTATGATACTGATGATATGGAATAGTTGAAAGTGGGACTAATTAAGAAACACTTGTTAACTAAAATTTCTATACATGTATATCTAACAAAGATGTGAGTGTTATTTATTGGTGAGGTCAAACATCCCATGGCCCCCGGGAATCGAACCCAGGATCTCCGCCTTTCCTGGGCATAGGCGTGCTGTCCATTGCACCAGGCCACCGGACCCTCGACCTGCACCAATAAAACTCACTTTCCCTTATATGCAGTTAGTCTTGCAAGTCACTAACTAGTAACTAAAACGTGATGCCTGGTGCAATGGACAGCACGCCTGGAAAGGCGGAGATCCTGGGTTCGATTCGGCCATGGGATGTTTAGCCTCACCAATAAATAACACTCACATCTTTGTTAGATATATATATATCTCTATGACTTAGTTAAGTCCGAAACGAATCGAGATGTTTTGAATACTAATATCTAATTCAAATATATAAATCTCGAAAATATTTAACTAAATCATACGACGATCATATGTTAAGGGGCCCACCTCTTGTGGGTACGTGGATGGCGACCACGAGCTGCCCTAGCTGGGACTGGCAGTACTTCTGTTCTTTGCATGTCAGTCTCTTCCTTTCTATATTTTCAACAGGCGTGCGACGGACCTGTTCTATTCTTTCCTGGTCGCAAAAACCCATGCCAGCCGACCCCGCACTAAGGGATTAAGGCAAAGAAAGAAGAAGATGTCGATCATATGCTAAATCAAACAGGCTTGAAACATGCTTTCAGAACCAGAGAGATGATTTCAGCAACTCAGGGAGAAATTTCATGTTAAAATTTTAGAAGTGAATGGAATGAAAATCTGCGAGTCTTGTTCAGTTTGGGAGTGCACCAAAAATTCCGCATAATATTAAAACAAACTATATAAGTTCAATCACTGTACCGCCAGCTTCATAAACAAAATATATATATATATATATTAAAGTTTTGTTGCTATTAACTCCACTGTTTGTCCCCGGGCTTGGCGTAGTGGGTAAACCCAAAAATCGATATTTTTGATCTGATTCCCTGATTCGACTAAAATGCCGGTACCGGCGACAAGAGGCCCCTTTTCACTTTCCGCATCACAAATAAACTAATTAATAGCTAATATATAAACTAATGATGCTTTTTTTCTTTTTTGTAGAGAACGAAAGATCGAGGAACTCAAGAACGTTGGCTCCAGGCTCTTCTTCATTCGATGGCGCTTCCAAATGTTTTGCCTCCTTTAAGTAAAATCCCTGGAACATCACACTTTCGTTATTCTTTAGATAATTTGCCAACACAACCATTGGAAGTAAGTTAGAGAATAATTTTATGTTTATTAAATCCATCCAACTTTTGGAGCCCGAAACAAATCACAAATAGTTTGATCCTGATCGAGTTACAAACTGGGAAACTAAGAGAACGAGCAGACAGACCAATATAAATACAAAAGAAAGAGATTGTGATCGTTATGAATCAGGCACAAGTCTGTCAAAGGAAATCAGGCTAACCAAGCAATAAAATAAAAGGAATTAAAAGGATTGAATTGTTCGGAGTTTATAGCATCGAAATGGTCTCCATTTCATGAAACATACATTTGATATAGAGCTGTAACTTAATCATTTTGGTTCCTTTCTGGCCTTAGATGTGTGAAATTCGTTGAGTTGATTCTTTAAGTAAAATAATAAAAAAATATTATCTTTTGAAAGCGAAGCCATTTTGGCGTGTCGAGAGAGAGTGGGATGTTTTTATTTAATATTCTTTCAAAATCACCCCACACTTTTTCTTAATAAGCAGAGCTACAAATACAAGTTTTGTTTTCAAAAATTCCCACATATGGACCATTAATTTAATTCTTAGAATTTCAATTTAAATTAAAATTTTTTATATTGAATTTTCAAATATTATATCTTTCTTTCTCTATATTCTGGCTCCCCTTGGCATGGACTTAACTAGAGAATTTGGCTGGGGAGGGCCATGGGATCAGCTTCCTTCGGGGGGCCTGGAAAGCCCCATATTTTCTCAATTTTTCTTGGGGAAGGGAGCTTTCTGGGGGGGGGGGGGTCCTAGTTACGCCCATGCCCCTTGGGTACCGGACCCCTAAGAGCCTTAATACCTAATCCATCTCTTGAATTCTCATAAAAACTTATCTAAATTATATTAATTTCTGAAAAATTATATAAATCTGTTTCCTAAAACATATAATTGACATTTAACTTATACCAGTAGCTTATAGTAACTTATAGTAGTAGCTAGCTTTCAGATATGTGGGTAAATATAAATATATATTTATTTAATATCTTTTTTTTAAAACCTCTTCTCCCTGAGTTCTTTAGCCTTCTTTTAGTTCTTCCTGATTGCACAAAGGCCTAGGATCCGATCTAGTCAGCTCCTAAAAAAAAGAAAAGAAAAAGTATCACTTCAATTGGCTTGTCTGTAATGTCTCTAATACCTGGCAAGTTTACCATCGTTTGCTAGGCGCTTAACTCAAAAAATTGAATTTTCGGACTTTCGCCACTATGATTTTTATGTAGCAAATTTTAGGGGGGTTGGAGAATAATAACCAGCAGATTTATTGGTCCACCTGACGTCCTTTTATTTGGCAGATATTTCGATGCATAGGACACGCATCATTTTCAGTGCCGCGAGGATATCCTATGTCCTATGCATCGAAATATCTGCCAAATAAAAGGACGTCAGGTGGAGCGATAAATCTGCTGGTTATTATTCTCCAACCTCTTTAATATAATGTTCTGCACCTTTGTATGGTGCTATGGTGCACAAAATATGCTTAGCTTACGAGATATAAGCAAAAAAAAACTGAAAAAGTTCAAAACTTTTGAGGTTTTTGCCCCTCCCTAAGCTTTATTACAAAAATATTTGCTCCACAATCCCAGGAGGGGGGGGGGGGGCGGTCCCAGTTTCCATTCCTATTAAAATACAATTATATTTTAGACTATTTATCAATTTTATGTTAATTAAAAAAAATATATATTGATATAACTTATATGATTATTTTTTATCATTTTCTCTCAAAATCCTCTTCCCTTCCAAAGAAATCGGCTCTAAGAAGGCAGAGTGTTAAAATTAACTTTTTTGTTTTAGATGGAGAAACACGTAGGAATTCCTTCAAATAACGAAATTCTTGCCCGATTAAAACGAATGGGCGGTCAAACTTATTACGGTGGAGGAAGTCTTGAAAATATATTGGTTTTAAAAGCCAAATCTCATGCAAATTTACCTAAAATTGATGCTGTCCAAAGGATATTGGGCCGTCAAAATTCATCTGAATCTTTTTCTGGGAATAATACTAGTAATTTAGAATTCCTAGTAGAGAATTCAATTTACCAAAAACAAAATGATAATATTTTATTAATTGAATCAGAAAAAAAAGATAATGCTTTAATAAAAGAACCAGAATTGAGTTCTTCTGTTGAATATAACGAAATTTCGCCTTTAGCTAATGAAGAAGAAAAACCTCCAATCACAACGACGGAGATCGAAAATGAGCCAAATGAAAATATTGAGACTATAAAACGAACAGCCGAAGCGTCAACAAATACTGAGAATGATTATGAAGATGAATATGCGATTTGCAGTGCTCCAGTCTCGCCACGGGAAGAAACAGAGAAAGAAACAAAAGTTGAGGACGACGGGGATGAAGAGGAGATCTATTACGATACAGCAGCTATCTCCAAAGAAATTTGCGAAGAGCCGGTGGTTCCTCCACGTCCCAAAGAAGAGAATGAAAATGTACATGTCAAGAGTAAACATAAAAGGAAATTCAAATTGATTTTAAAACGGAAAAAATCAAATCGTGAATTGGGCGAATTAAATGAAGAGGTAGTGGCGGAATCACCAAAAAGAAGATTGAGCTTTTTATCAAAAATGTTTCGAAGAAATCGCCATCAGAGTAATAAATCAAATAAATCTAATGAAGATGAAGGCGCTTATAATTCACCGCAAGCGGATTCCAGTTCGGATGAACCTGAATATGAATCAGTTGATTATCAAGCTGCCATGTTAGGATTGCCAGCATCGAAAGCAGATGAGACCCAAGTTTCTATTCCGAGAGTTCCTTATTATCAACATGGATGGCTTACTGAAGCCGCGCTTGCTGAACTCAGTTCGAAAATAAAACAAAACCAATTGAAACCTACAGATCAGGTAAAGTGCAATTTTAGACTGAGTTTCATTTCAAAATACTGTATACTATTTCCAGTAAACAAAAACAAATTGACTAAGGCTGAACGCACACCGAACGAGCAAAAACGTTTTTGGACAAACCATTTTGTTCGATGATGTCGAATCAGGTCCGATTGTGTTTTGTCTCTTCGGTGTGCGTTGACCCATAGAAAAGCATTGAAAAAACAGTTTTAGGCAAATACGTTTTTGTTCTTTCGGTGGGCGTTCAGTCTAAGAACTTTTTAAGAGGAATATAAATGAAAATTAGAAATTAAAGGAACTTTATTTTATTATTATTATTAAATATTTATTTAGAGTTTAATACCACCGACAAGTTTCACGGTTTATAACGTTATAAATACGACTTTATTATTAAAATTAACTAATTCAAGCTTACAATTCCGGTTAATCCGAACTTCCCGATAATCCGAACGACCCTCGGTCCCAATTAGTTCAGAATAACGGGGCTCCACTGTACTTTACGGGTGTACTTTTTTCCACTTTAACCCTTTTACGATATCGTTGAATTTTTAAATCTTTTCTATTTGCGGTATATAAAACTAAGCGCGCTAGTTCACGTCTTTGGGAAACTTCCCCGAGAACCGAACCCAGGATCTCCAGCTCAAGGATATTACACTTGAACCAGGGCACCGGAACCTTGACCAACAACAACACTAGATCCGATAGCCTGGAGCTGGAGATACTGGGGACAATGGGGCGTTTCGTTTGGCCCACCTACAAATAAACATACTCTCACAAATTTGTTAAATAGATTTTATGACTAGTCAAGTCCGAATCGAAGTATTCATTGAATATTAATATCTTATTCAAATGAATAGAAGTATGGTGGCTGTGAATACAGTTGATTGGAGAAAGGGCAGGTTCAGCCAAATAAAAAGCGTTTATATGCTTCTCGATTACGGAGACGTTTCGAGACAAATTTAATATCTCATCATCAGTCCGACTAAAAATGTACATACAAAAATAATTAATTTTCGACATCTAATAACAGTTATTTCGCCACAATGTGTTTTTTTTTTTATAAATGTTATTAGATGTCGAAAAGTAATTATTTTTGTACATTTTTAGTCGGACTGATGATGAGATATTAAATTTGTCTCGAAACGTCTCCGTAATCGAGAAGCATATAAACGCTTTTTATTTGGCTGAACCTGCCCTTTCTCCAATCAACTGTATTTTATTCAAATATATATATATATATATATATCTCAAAAATTATAAACTTAATTATTATTATTATTATGTTCTAAAAGGATGTTTGAGCAAATCAAAATATTTTATTAAACATAAACTGACAGATAGTTTAAATAAACCAGACTTTTTGGTTAAAAAAAATAACTTTAATTTTTGCCAAATACAGTATTTTGAAATATATATTTGAAAAAAATTATTAGATCGGTTTTCGAGACCTTACAAACATTGCATTGTTCGTTTAATAGTATGGGATAAGATATGATTATGATTTTAACTAATGATTCGTTAAATTCTTCTGGTAATTCATCTTGCCTTCTCTAATTGTTCATGTAACTATTTCCAACAACAGATTGTGATTGTGTCTTTTTTTTAGGAGTCAGAAAAAAGCTGGGATGAACTTCATCCTGAAAATATAAAAAATAAAGAAGAAATAAAGAAATTAGAGAAAGAATCGTCGCCTCCACCAAGTTTGCCACCGCGTCGAGAAAATCCAAGACCCGCTAGTCCCTGGCATGATGTTCCTACTAACAATTCCCCTGTTGATTGTGATTCAGAGGCGTTTAAAAAGTCAATTACAAAATTTGCTGAATGGAATTTGGACATTCAAGATAAAATCCTAGGAACACCCGAAGGATTTCAATTTATTAAAAATAAATGGAAAAATGTCGAACAACGAAGTCATTGGAATAAATTCCAAGGTCAGGTATCATTTCCTAATAAACAACAAACAAAAGATGAAGAAATCCTAGTCAAAACGATCGATGAAGTTAGTACAATTCCAGTTAGAGATATAATAGAGAAATATGAACAAATTCCTTTAACGAAAGAAATAAAGCAAGGAATGAGCAATATTAGTACAAAAGAGGAGGAAAATGAAGAGGATGATTCAGATGAGAGTTTAATTGACTCTCTAAATACAAGCACTCATATAGGCGACGAGAACGAGTGTGATCGTGACAGTATAGAAGCTGAGATTGTTGTCTTACCAAAATTAATTGAAGTTCCCGAGGAGAATAACAACAACAACAACGGCCATCGGCCTCGTTATTCAGATGAATTGAATGTTTTGCTTTCACAATTGGCGGAAATATCATCAGCGCCTGTTCTTAAACCAGGAGTGACATGTAGTCTTGTTGAAGTTGGAGTGACAGCAATTCTTGGGCCGCCGAGAAGAAGAAGACATTCAGATCCTGATTATGATATTCCACGATCTATAAAAACAATTATGGATGATAATAAAGAAGAGGAAGAAGAATCAAACAACAAAAATGAATATTTACAAGGGTATTTATATATATAGAGTAATAAATTTAAAAAAAAGTGTCACGTTTTAAAATTGTTTTTAAATTTAATTAAACATATTAGAGTATGTAATTGTGTGAAAATTGCATCAAATAAAAAGATTCACTTTAGGGTGAGTTGGAGCCAAAAAAAAAATATGAACTTGACACTTTTTTGACCAGTAAAGTCGGCGTCACAAGTGCCTGGGGTGTTCGAGAATGGAGCATTGAGCCCATTGAACCCCGCGGGCCTTTGAAAAAATTAAATTATAAACTTTTCTTCCTACTTAATGGCATTATTCATTTTGATTTTTTGTGATGTAGTAGTAATTACAAGATGTGGATTTTATAGCTGGATACAGTAGCGTATCCAGGTGGGGGCATGGGGGGGGGGCACTCGCCCCGCCCCAGGCGCATTAAACCTTTGGCGCCCCTCTCGCACCCGCTTTTTTCCAAAATATACGGCTTTTTTTGAAAATTGGATAATAAATTCATTTTATATCACAAATCCGGAGGAAAATTACAAAAAAAAGCCCGAATGAGGGTCGAATACTAGAAAAAAAAAAAAAAAAAAAAAAAAAAGGTCGAACGAAAAACGGCGCCTCAGTTGAGCTTGGCCCCCTACGCCCTCAAAGGCTAGTTACGCCGCTGGCTGGATAATCGTTAATCTCTATATAATAGGTAAATAAAAGAATAACAGCTAAAATTATTTTATTTATTGGCCCGCTAGGCTGACGTTTCGGTCTTGGTCATGACCATCCTCAGAGCTTGCGGGCTGTCACTATAGGCATACAATCAATAACTCAATCATATATTCCAGGAACATTCGGTTACAGAAAAATTAATAAAATAAGCCAATTAGTTGAGTACAGGCTTATTTTATTAATTTTTGTATTTTCTAAATTGCAATTCAATCATTTTACGTACTAATTTTTAAATATCTGTAACCGAATGTTCATGGAATATATGATTATTGATTGTATGCCTATATTGACAGCCCGCAAGCTCTGAGGATGGTCTTGACCAAGACCGAAACGACAGCCTAGCGGGCCAATAAATAAAATAATTTTAGCTGCTATTCTTTTATTTACCTATTATGTAGTAGTAAATTAGGATTCTAATTAACTACTATTTAGAGGCGTACCAGGGGGGAGGGGGGCAGTCCGCCCCAGGCCCCTAGCCGCATAGGCCCCTTGTATTTGAGACGGCCCGGGACCCTTGAGGCTCAGGGATATACGGTATTTTAAAAATATTTTTGTGTATGGAGGAGGGAGATATTTAAAAATGAGTTAGACCCAAAAAAAAAAAAAAATCCAAATATACACCTCTGATACAAAATGTATATAGGCCCCCTCTTCTAGTGACGCCCCAGTCTCCCAACTGTCTCGGTACGCCCCTGCTACTATTATTAAATTATAGGGGTATTCATGATCTTGCCTGTGTTTTATCCTAAATGTCTTAAATCGTAAACAGTTTAGCACAAAAGTTAACGAACGGACACAAAAAATAAATTTGTTCTATGTCGTATTTGATGACTATCGAACAATAAGAGTCTTTTTCTTTTTAAAATTGTCTCACATATCTCATTCATTTTTATTTTTGGCTAATCTTTACTATAGGACTCCAAGCCACCCAGGGGGCGCTGGCGTGGCTTCGAGGCCAGGTTAAGGTAATAATCGTTTTTTTTTTTAAACAACTTGCAGGGATCCTGACCTAATTGTTTCGGTCCTTCGGTCGCAGTTCGGTTTCCTTAGATTAAAAAAAATATAAAACAACTAGGGAATTCTCTGCTAATGTCAAAAGAGTGAACAGATGAAGTGTAAGCCAGCGCCCCCTGGATGGCTTGGAGTCCTATAGTAAAGATTAACCTTATTTTTAAATAAATAAATAAGAGAAACAAACAAAACAACACACTAAACACTTGAAAACAAAACACAAACTGCACAAACACTTTTTAGGTTAGAATATAACTTTGACATTTCTAATGGCGGAAATCGATTTACAACATACGACACCGATATAAGAGACCTGTGGCCAGAGTTGGCAGGTTTTATCCCGCCGAGTATAATACACGGTTTTATACATGTATAAAACTATTGCGGATAAAACTAGGCCGATGTATAAAAGGTATAAAACTCTGTAAAAAACCAACCCCCCCCTGAAAAAACAGCTTAAAAGCTTTTCATATTTTATAATGTTTTAAAGCATTGACGATGTTGTTTGCTTTTTATTTAGTGAATAATATAATGAAAATGTTAATAATTGAAAAATGAAATTTTATTTGAATTTCCTTTCTCGTCGGGTTTGCGCATGCGCATCCAAGTTTTATACGTTTTATACATTTTATACGTTTTATACAAGTTTTATCCGCGATTTTTTGTATAAAACTGCAAAATCGTGTATAAAACCCAACTCTGCATGTGGCCGTCGTATGTACTATTTAGCAATACGAGAGGTAAATGTCGTATTCTCAAATAAGTCAGGAGATTTTTAAGTCGATAGGACGTCGTATACATAGGCGCCGGAACTGGGGGGGGGGGGCAAGGGGTACATTGCCCCCCCTGGCATCCTACGGGGGGGGCAGAGAGGGGCAAAATTTCTTCTTTTTATTTCATTTATTTTTAAAAATGATATATTTTTACTTTTTAAAAATAAAATCTTCTAAATTAAAAAAATTAAAGGAGTAAGAAATTCATTTTTTTCAAATTTTTTCGAAAAATTTTTGATAAAATCACTGGCAAATTTTTTAAAATTTTAATTTTATTAAAATTATGATTTTATTTAAAATTTTTAAGGTTTTATAGTAGATTTGTTTTTGTTTTATACTATTTGAACATATTAAATTATTTTAATTTTCCTAAAAAAAATTTTTTTGCCCCCCCCCCCTGATTCAAATTCGTTCCGGCGCCCCTGGTCGTATATACAAGATCCCTTATATATTTTTTATTTTGATTGTTTGTGTGATGTAGAAAAATACATTATAAAAGCAAATTTCATGGTTTTTTATTTGTTAATTATTCCCTTTAATAATGGGCCCGGAAAAAAAGGTTGCGCTAAAATACGTTACGCCACTGTTTGAGCCGTCGGAAAGTAACTTTCCTCTTCAGTTGCATTAACAAAAAAAAAAAAGATGATTTATTTATTTTAAAAATATTCGGTTTGGTTGACTCTTGAGCATATCATGCACTTGTGGCGCCGACTGTATGCTTATTTTTGGCTGTCCTTTTCACTTTGTCTCTACAACCACAAATTTATTCCTGGATTTATTGGCCTACATTCTGATGAAAGAAAAATAAAATATATGTTTGGAATTGGCTTGGCAGTCAATATATTTTTATGTTAGCGAGAGGCGAATAGCTGAATCAATATGTAGTAGAAAATAAAAGGCCGAGCAGCTATGTTTATTTCTTTATTTAAGAACCCACAACGACGTTTCGGTCGACTATGCGACCATCTCTTTGATTGAAGACAAAATATTTTGAAATTTTATTTTTTCTCAAAGGATTGAATTTTTATAGATAAATATGCAGTCTTTTATTCTTATAGTTAAATAAAGTTTCGAATAAAATTTTATAAAAGCATAAAAAGATGAAATCAATTATTTCAAATGATGGGAGAGCATCGATTTGTATTTTCTAATTCGATCTGCGCCCAGAGTGCAGCCAGGGAGCCTCGCTTCACTCTCGTCTAGGCTTTTCTTCACGCGCAGATTCGCTTTTTAAAAAGTTTCTCAATCTCTCTTATTTTTCGTTGGATTTGTGGAAAAATGCAAAACTGGTCTTTTCAATCAATTATAAAGCTATAGACATTTTTTTATTTAACTACGACCACATAAAATGGGGGTTTATTAATTGCCTTTTACATCTTCAAATTTTAACTGCCTCTTTCATTTTCTTAATTTATTGTTTTTTAATTAAATAAACACATTTAGGCCTTGATATTGATTGAATAAGTTAGTATATAAAATATTCAAGCAAAAACAATGAAATTTTAGTCTCAAAACGTTCTGAAAATAATTAAAAATCGATTTTCCAAATTTATTTTGACATATTAATTTTTACTTTCTCTTAAAATTCAAAAAACAATTATTTTTTTGATGCTGTTCTCATTTTTTTTTTTTCAAAATTGTTTGAAGACCACCATGGGCGTAACTAGAGAATTTTGCTGGGGGGGGCATGAGACCAGCTACCCTCCGGTGGGCAGTGGCGTAGTGAGTTTAACTCGCGCCCGGGGGACAATACCTTTTTAGCGCCCCCCCCTTCCCCATTCGAAAACCATATAATATTATATGTAAAATATACATAATTATTATATTACACTGGCACTAAATTTAAAATATATAACCAAGTATTTATTAATTTAAATAAGCGAAAAATGTAGGTACCGCCGGGATTTGCACCACGGATCTTGTCGATTTACGCTCAACACGCCCTACTGTTGGACCACAGTACGCACTCGCTTATTTAAATTATGATAGATCGCTGATTTCAGTCTACTAGAGAAACGCCGCTCTAATCAAGCGTTCAGATTTCTCCGCTGCTGAGGCGCGATCTAGATGGACGTTTTGAGAAATTAACTCAATTATGCAATTAATAAATAAAGAATTATATATATCATGTGTTGGTCCATGAGGTAATTATGAAAAACATATAACCAAGTATTTATTAATTTAAATAAGCGAAAAAATGTAGGTACCGCCGGGATTTGCACCACGGATCTTGTCGATTTACGCTCAACACGCCCTACTGTTGGACCACAGTACGCACTCGCTTATTTAAATTATGATAGATCGCTGATTTCAGTCTACTAGAGAAACGCCGCTCTAATCAAGCGTTCAGATTTCTCCGCTGCTGAGGCGCGATCTAGATGGACGTTTTGAGAAATTAACTCAATTATGCAATTAATAAATAAAGAATTATATATATCATGTGTTGGTCCATGAGGTAATTATGAAAAACATATAACCAAGTATTTATTAATTTAAATAAGCGAAAAAGGTGCAAATCCCGGCGGTACCTACATTTTTCGCTTATTTAAATTAATAAATACTTGGTTATATGTTTTTCATAATTACCTCATGGACCAACACATGATATATATAATTCTTTATTTATTAATTGCATAATTGAGTTAATTTCTCAAAACGTCCATCTAGATCGCGCCTCAGCAGCGGAGAAATCTGAACGCTTGATTAGAGCGGCGTTTCTCTAGTAGACTGAAATCAGCGATCTATCATAATTTAAATAAGCGAGTGCGTACTGTGGTCCAACAGTAGGGCGTGTTGAGCGTAAATCGACAAGATCCGTGGTGCAAATCCCGGCGGTACCTACATTTTTCGCTTATTTAAATTAATAAATACTTGGTTATATGTTTTTCATAATTACCTCATGGACCAACACATGATATATATAATTCTTTATTTATTAATTGCATAATTGAGTTAATTTCTCAAAACGTCCATCTAGATCGCGCCTCAGCAGCGGAGAAATCTGAACGCTTGATTAGAGCGGCGTTTCTCTAGTAGACTGAAATCAGCGATCTATCATAATTTAAATAAGCGAGTGCGTACTGTGGTCCAACAGTAGGGCGTGTTGAGCGTAAATCGACAAGATCCGTGGTGCAAATCCCGGCGGTACCTACATTTTTCGCTTATTTAAATTAATAAATACTTGGTTATATGTTTTTCATAATTACCTCATGGACCAACACATGATATATATAATTCTTTATTTATTAATTGCATAATTGAGTTAATTTCTCAAAACGTCCATCTAGATCGCGCCTCAGCAGCGGAGAAATCTGAACGCTTGATTAGAGCGGCGTTTCTCTAGTAGACTGAAATCAGCGATCTATCATAATTTAAATAAGCGAGTGCGTACTGTGGTCCAACAGTAGGGCGTGTTGAGCGTAAATCGACAAGATCCGTGGTGCAAATCCCGGCGGTACCTACATTTTTCGCTTATTTAAATTAATAAATACTTGGTTATATGTTTTTCATAATTACCTCATGGACCAACACATGATATATATAATTCTTTAAAATATATTTTCCAGAAATCAATTATAATAAAAATAAAAATTATCCAGCAATATTTTGTTTTGCGGACCATTTGGCGCCCCTTTGTGAGTAGCGTCCGGGGCATGATGACCCCCTTGCCCTCCTCCCCTCTGGCTACGCCCCTAGCTACTATCTATCTATTAAACACAACACAAGGCATATGATACATCGGTTCTGGATAAATTTTCACGTAGAATAAGAATTTGCATACGAAATTTTAATATCTCTAATAGTTTTCGATTAATTGATACAAAATCTAAAAATATAAGATTTTTAATTTAACCACTTCTTAAACATATGACACGGGGAAAATATGGGGGATTTGATGAGGATTAAGAATCTACTTTTGTTATTTTTGTATCTCAATTATTTTTCGAGTTATACTCAAAAAACGATACAAAATTTGAGAAGGCTTAATGTCATTAAACATAAAAGGTAGAAGATATTTAAGATATCGTATAAATTTTGTATTTAATGCAGATAACGAATCAATAAACACCAATTTTATATCTTTTTTAGTTTTTAGCAAATTTACGAAAATTCAAGCAAACATAGATGTGACTCTCTCTTATTAAATAGAGCAAACTAGTAATTGACATAAATGTATAAGATTCAGGATTTAGTGCTGATTCTAATGCACTATTCACTATTTATATATGTTGAATAGTTTTTTTATTATTTTGAAAATAAAAAAATTCATCTGTCAAAATTAATTAAAATCGATTTTTTATTTTTTTAGGACATTCCTTGGCCAAAAATGGATTGTTTTAGTTAGAATATTTTATATTTTAATTTATTCAATCGACATCAAGCCCTAAATGTGTTTATTTAATTAAAAAACAATAAATTAGAAAATATTGGCGGGAGTTGACGTTAGAAGTCGTGAGTGTCATCAACAAACCCTCATTTTATGTGGGCGTAGCTAAATAGAAAAATTCCTATGGCTTTATAATTGATTCAAGAGACCAGTTTTGCATTTTGCCTCAAATCCGTGAATAAATAAGAGAGATTTAGCGATTTTTTGAAAAGCGATCTCGCGCCAGACGAAAGGCTTAGACAAGAGTTACGCAAGTCTCCCTGGCTGCTCTCTGGGCGCCGATCGAATTGGAAAAAAAATTTGATGCTCTTCCATTAGTTGAAATAATTGTCAAATTGATTGATTTCATCTGTTTATACTCAAATTTTATAAAATTTTATTCTAAAAATGACTATAAAATCTTATAATGTTGCTAAATTAAGAGATCTTAGAAATTTTTTTTATACATGTTGTGGGTTGTGTATAAACAACGATTTGGTAAAATAAAATTAACAAGTCTCAAATAAATTGAAAGCTGAATTGATAAAAACAACAAGGACTAGAATATTGTCACAAGAGGACATAAAATTTCATCCAATTCTGATATGATATGAAATGAATTTTTTTTTTTTTTTTAGAGCGAGTCCCTTGTCCCCCTCTCGCTACGCCACTGCCGGTGGGCCTGGAAAGCCCCATATTTTCTCAATTTTTCTTGGGGCAAGGAGCTTTCTGGGGGGAGGGGGGCACGAGCCTTCTGGGTGGGCCGAGCAGCTATGTTTATTTCTTTATTTGAGAACCCACAGCGACGTTTCGGTCGACTATGCGACCATCTTCATGAAGATGGATGCTTGGCCTATTATTTTCTACTAGAATATATTTTTGTAGCATGGGATGGGATGCGAACTCCTGACCTTTTGTACCTCCCGAAATGTTTGATCGGCCCCGCAGTGTGAAAAAAAATATAGCCCTGCAAACAAATTTTTTTCGCAAGGTGAAAAACTTTGGTTGCGCAAAAGAGGGAATGTACTGCGGAAATTTTCGTGTCTCTAAGAAAAAAATCTGGTGTGACTGGCGCACAGCACACAACTTTCTCTTACCTTCGGTAATCGAAAGTTGTGTACTGTGCTTGTCACACCAGATTTTTTGTGTCGACATGTATTTAGTTTCCGACAGTAGGGTACAATTGAATTCAAGATGTAAAATTTATAAGCATGGGAAAATATTTATATTTTGATACCATGGCAACCATTTCTCCTATCTTTTCTATGGAGTACAAGAGTAAAGTGGTCTTCAGAAGATTTCAATTGCAAAATGAGAATATACATTTTAAAGAGAATCTAAAAACTAATTGATTTTTGAATTTTAAAAAAAATCGTTGGAGCAAATTTAGAGAAAATCGAAAAAAACTGAAAAAGTGAATCAGTAAAGTGCTAGTACTTTTTGGCCGATATTGTTCAAAAGCTTCGTGTCACGTCCCAGGGGGGTGCCTAACTTAAATATAAAATTTCAACCTCCTAGCACTTTTCGTTCTTGAGATATTTTGTTCACAGACACACAGACACACACACAGACACACACACAGACACACAGACAGACAGACAGACCATGTCGCGAAAACCACTTTTTTGGATTCAGGGGACCTCAAAACGTGAAGATCCATCAAAATCTCGACATCGAATTTTTGACATGAATCCAATACTTTCTCTCTCTATATATTAACATATATATAGAGGTAAGAGAAAGTAAAAAGGTAGAAAAATTTTTGAGATCAAGCCCCCCTTCCCGAAAAAAATTTCTATATACGCCTCTGCCAGAAGCCATATTCTTGGTTAACACGAAAACGCGCCTTTAATTTATTACATTAAATAATATATTTGTTTTTTGTTTTTAGAAATATGGACTCATCAAAGGTGGTCGAATCGGGAGCCAGTTGGAATATATCAATGACACCAGACTCATTGGAACCTATGCCATTGTATTAAAAGGATGTATTATAAAAGTATATATGTTAAATAAAATAAAATAAATAATATATATCATATATAAAAAGATATTTATTAATAACCATGGGCGTAACTAGAGAATTTGGCTGGGGAGGAGCCATGGGACCAGCTATTCTCCGGAGGGCCTGGAAAGCCCCATATTTTCTCAATTTTTCTTGGAGCAGAGAGCCATGCCCTAGTTACGCCCATGCCTCTCCCTCCCCTAACGCGTTACGTAATATGTGGACAACTCCTAAGGTATTTATTTAAAATTTATATAATATTCGTTTATTTAATAAAAATTGAGAGTGCGGAGTTTGCTAATAAAGAGAAATAAAAAAAAATTTTATAAACAGATAAAAAAGAAAATTTCAGAGAACATAGAACGCTGATCCTTTTTACTATCATTTGATTGGTTGAACGGCTGGTTAGATTAAAAGAAAAAATATATTCTTAATTATTCAATTTTAGTTCCATGTGAATATTCTCTAGGAAATTCTAAACTCATTACAAAAAATCCGATGCGAATTGGATGCGCCGTTTCCGAGTTATAGACAATTGATTTATCTAAGTTTTATTCATTTCCAATGTAATTATTTCCGGGCTCTTAAATTGACCAAAGGAGGGGAGGGCGGCGAGTTGCAGGTTCCCCCACCCCTCCGCTCTGATTGTTGTTTCGGAGAAAAAGCGCCAGGCGCCCTCCCCTCGTTTCTAAGAAATATTATTTCTCTTTTTATAAATAATAATTTAATAGCTTTAAAGTTAAATTGTTTGTTTGTTTTTTTTTTGACATTTGAAAGAATTATAAAAATTGAACGAGAAAAAAAAAATTAATTAAGCAGTCAGAGAATATTGCCAAATAAATGATAGTTATATGTTTAATATAGATATAAAATCTATCAATTCTTCATCATCACATGGCTGTTATATTTATTTGAACACAAGCGATATTTCGATCTTGTATTAACTGTAGGGTACTTAAATATCAAAGTGTAAAATTTTAATTTAGATGAAATAATTTGAGTACTTCAAACAATTTTCACAAAATATTACTGATGTACTTTTTAAAAGGGCATCTAAATAATTGATTTATATAAATTTTAATCTAAAAAGTAAAAGTTTTAAATTCTGTTACCATGACAACCATTTCACCTATCTATTACTATGAAGAACAAGAGCAAAGTGGTCTTCAGAAGATGTCAACTGCAAAATGAGAATATACATTTTAAAGAGCTTCTAAAAAATAATTGATTAAAAAAAAAATTGTTAGAGCGAATTTTGAGAAAATCGAAAAAAACTGAAAAAGTACATCAGTAAAGTAGGCCTACTAGTACTTTTTGGCTGATTTTGATTAAAAGCTTATTTCCACGCCTCAGGGGAGTGTCTAACTTAAATATAAAATTTCACCCTCCTAGCTCAATTCCTTCATGCTTAAAATTGAACACAGATAGGCAAGAGAATGTTAAAAAAAAAAAAAAAAAAAATAGGGAGATATTTATTTGGCTTCCAAAGTTTAACAAGCACTGAACTAAAGGCCTAAAGGGATGGATTTTATTATTTAATATATTTATGAGAAATAAGCATCTCTTTGATTGAAGACAAAATATTTTGAAATTTTATTTTTCCTCAAAGGATTGAATTCTTTATAGATAAATATGCAGTCTTTTATTCTTATAGTTAAAAAAAGTTTCGAATAAAATTTTATAAAAGCATAAAAAGATGAAATCAATCAATTTGGCAATTATATCAAATGATGGGAGAGCATCGATTTGTTTTTTCTAATTCGATCTGCGCCCAGAGTGCAGCCAGGGAGCCTCGCTTCACTCTCGTCTAGGCTTTTCTTCACGCGCACATTCGCTTTTCAAAAAATCTCTCTATCTCTCTTATTTTTCGTTGGATTTGTGGAAAAATGCAAAACTGGTCTTTTCAATCAATTATAAAGCTATAGACATTTTTTTATTTAACTACGCCCACATCAAATGGGGGTTTATTTATTGCCTTTTACGACTTCGAATTTTAACTGCCTCTTTCATTTTCTAATTATCCTAATTTATTGCTTTTTAATTAAATAAACACATTTAGGCCTTGATATTGATTGAATAACTTAGTATATAAAATATTCAAGCAAAAACAATGAAATTTTAGTCTCAAAACGTTTTGAAAATGATTAAAAATCGATTTTCCAAATTTATTTTGACATATTAATTTTTATTTTCTCTTAAAAGGGCTCTTAAAGGGCAAGACCCCCCCCCCCCCGGCACCCCCCTAGTTACACGCCCATGACGATATCCGTTATTGATAATATACAAATATTAGGGGTCCAGGCATTCTTATTTAAGCTATTTAGTATCCAAACTAGCCGCGCCGCCCGCCTTCGGCGGGCTTCGCGTCTAGCCAGGGGGCTACGCCCTCCTGGACCCCCCAGCCGCTGGCTCGGGCCCGCCTGCGGCGGGCCCTCGCCTTTCTTAAATATGAGAAACGGGCTGGCGTCTAGACAGGGGGACTACGCCCCCCTGGACCCCCAGCCGCTGGCTCGGGCCCGCCTGCGGCGGACCCTTGCCTTTTCTTAATTATAAAAAGAAAATTATTATAATATTACTACGTATTCCAATCCAGTGCCTGCTTGAGGATTTGTTTACATTCATGGAATACACAAATGAAAAGAATACAAAAATATTTCTCTGTACATTTCCTATGGGAGAAATCGTAACTTTAGGAATTAATAATTCGAAAAGTTATAGGAATTTCGGAACCCGAGTATTTTTCCGGGACTCTCCATAACCTCCTCTATAAGACTGCAAAATTTCGTTTCAAAATTCCAACGGGAAGTTGGTCAAACAGAGCGTGACAGACGGACAGACGGACGGACAGACAGACAGACGGACACTCCGCAATTATTATATATAGATGACAAATTTAAATGCAAAATAAAAGCAAACAAGAAAAGAACAGAAAAACGAATTTACTTGAAATTTTTAATGAGAAATTTGGCACTCTTTTTACAACGCTTTTATTAACTTGCTTTCCTGTTTTTCCGACAAATTTGCAAATCGAAATTTCGAACACTTCTACTTAAGCTAGAGCTTTGAAATTTTATACACGTATGTAACTCCCGTGACAATGCAATATTTGATGTGTCTCATCTTTGTAGGTGAATTAATTACAAGATGGCGGCCGATCAAAAAAAGTGGGGGTAAAATATTATAATCAAAATTTCTCCTATTTATAATTAATTTAGAGTTTTGAGCATTGGCAGAGGTGTTAAATAGATTTTACTCTAAAAAATGTGCTATTCAAAATTATTAAAAATTCAAAAAATTCAAAATGGCGGCCAATTAATCACATTTCCATTGTTCGGTCCGACAAAGTTAGCGATTGAAATTACGACTAGTTCTACTTAACCTAGAGCTTTGAAATTTTATACACATATGTAACTCCCGTGACAATGCAATATTTGATATGTCTCATCTTTGTAGGTGAATTAATTACAAAATGGCGGCCGATCAAAAAAAAGTGGGGGGGGGAAGTTTTATAATCAAAATTTCTCCTATTTATAATTAATTTAGAGTTTTGAGCATTAGCAGAGGTGTTCAAAAGACTTTACTCTACAAAATGTGCTATTCAAAATTATTAAAAATTAATTAAATTCAGATTAGCGGCCAATTAATCAATTTCCATTGTTTGGTCCGACAAAGTTAGCGATCGAAATTACGACCAGTTCTAGTTAATCTAGAACTTTGAAATTTTATACACATATGTAACTCCCGTGACAATGCAATATTTGATGTGTCTCATCTTTGTAGGTCAATTAATTTCGGCCTATCACAAAAAAGAGCGGGTGAAATTTATAATCAAAAATTTCTCTTCTTTTAAAATACAAATTGTCTTATTGTATCGTGTATATGTATATAACTCATACGTATTAATATTTTATTACAAAAACTAAAAAGAGTTAAATAAAATAATATAAAAAAAAAATTTAAAAACAACGCTTTTATAAATGTACTAAAAAGAGAAAAATAATTATATATAATTTCTTTAAAATTATATTAAAAATTAATATATGTTACTAAAACTAAAAGCGTTGGGCGCGCAAATTAACAATCTCTTGCAATTTGCATTGCAGAGGATCAACTAACCTTAATTCACCGATACATGAATCAAAAAAATAAAATAAAATAAAATAAAATAATCTAACTAGTACATTTGAGTCACTTTTCAAACTGTTTTGCCTAACTACCCGCCAAGTCTATGGTATGAAAATGTATTTATAAAACATATAATAGGCCTATTTATACAATTAAAATTTGCAAATCCCGCGCCCAACGCTTTTAGTTTTAGTAACATATATTAATTTTTAATATAATTTTAAAGAAATTATACATAATTATTTTTCTCTTTTTAGTACATTTATAAAAGCGTTGTTTTTAAATTTTTTTTTTATATTATTTTTTGTTACAAGCTGATCAATATCAGCCGAATTTGATGAGGTAGCTACACGTACGGAGCTTTCTATTAGTGCACCCACTCAGTCTTGATCAGTGGTCATTTTTGATTAATTTCAAGGTTGAAAATATACTGATAATGATAAAATTAAAATAAAAAAATATTTATTTTCAATTTTAGAAATGCTTGGCGGGCCGCATAAACATGTATAAAGGGCCGCGGGCCGCGGGTTGCTCATCCCTGTTCTACACCAAACCCCGAGGGCATCGTTTTCGTTCATTCCCATCATCTTTTTTCTTTTTTTATAAAAAAAGACACTTTTTTGCTCATTAACACTCACACACACATTCACACAGTCTTTTGTGCAACTCTCACAACACTTTTTACGATATCCGTTATCCGCGACGTTTGGTATACGAGGTTAGCACGCTAACCTCTACATCAAGCCCCGAGGGCCATCATATCTTTGATGGGTATACATGTTTTGAGGTCCCCTGAGTCCAAAAAAGTGGGTCCCGCAAATTGGTCTGTGTGTGTGTGGGGACATTTTTAGCCATGAAAGAAATGAGCTAGGAGGTTGAAATTACGCACCCTTCGAACTCGTGTAAATAAGCTTTTAAAAAAAAAAAAATCTACAGGGCCGCAGAAGGCGGCTTTGTAAATTAAATAAGTATAAAGGGATTAATAAATTACAAATTTATTATAATTAAGCCTTTTAATACACTACCACTTTAATTCCATGAATATTTTCACAGTGCCGTAACAAGGGTATGAAGCGCCTGTGGCAAGTGTCTAACAACATAAATAAAAAAAAGTTATTTAAAAATTTGTCAAAATTCCCTAAACATAGGGTTAACAAAATTTATATTCCACAAATCCTTTCTCTCGTTATAATGACAGATAAATGATATTATAAGTTAGCATTAAAAATAAAAGGAAATTGGTAATATTATTTAAAAAAAAAAAAAAAAAAAGTGCAGGAGGTGGATTTGAACTCGCGAAGTTTGGTTACGTGGGAATGGAAAAAAATCTAGATTGCTTGAGGACGAATTAACTCGCTGAGCCACATTCTATGTAATTAATTTTAGACAAAATAAGCCATATAAGAAATATGAAATATACGAAGTATTAAAAAAATTTTAATATTCCACATATGATATATCATTTTTCATTACTTTTTATGAGGATTAATAATTTAAAATCAAAATTTCAATAGCATGCCTCGTTTTCAAATAATTCAATTGGCAAACGTCAGATTGTTTATGCCTTAATGTAATTAAACCAAAAACTCTATCTAATATATGATACATGTTATTAATTCTTGAATTCCCCCTGATTCCAGAGAACTAAAGGCCTTTTAATTATATGATCTAATTTGGGAGTTATTGGCGATCAAAGTTAAGCTTATTTTCGACCTTAATGACATACACACTCTCAATTCTATATATTTTCGAAAAAGCTTATTTAGCATTGTCTGATTAAAACCAAATTTTTACCAGAGATTTATAATTAAAAAATGAGATTTTTTCTAAAGTTTCATTGAGATTGGTAAAGAAATAATTAAAATATTGACTATTTTGTAAATTGAGTTTTTTAATTCGGAATCCCGGATGGGTAAAGAGAGCGATCTATGAACCGTGTCTAGGCTTTTTTTTTTTTTTTTTTTTTTTTTTTTTTTTTTTTTATTGTTGGGCTTGATCTGAGATCCCAAATTCTAAAACTCAATTTACAAAATAGTCAATATTTTATTTATTTCTTTACCAATCTCAATGAAACTTTAGAAAAAAACTCATTATTTAATTATAAATCTCTGGTGAAAATTTGGTTTTAATCAGACAATGCTAAATAAGCTTTTTCGAAAATATATAGAATTGAGAGTGTGTATGTCATTAAGGTCGAAAATAAGCTTAACTTTGATCGCCAATAACTCCCAAATTAGATCATATAATTAAAAGGCCTTTAGTTCTCTGGAATCAGGGCGAATTCAAGAATTAATAACATGTATCATATATTAGATAGAGTTTTTGGTTTAATTACATTAAGGCATAAACAATCTGACGTTTGACCATTGAATTATTTGAAAACTATGAATGCTATTGAAATTTTGATTTTAAATTATTAATCCTCATAAAAAGTAATGAAAAATGATATATCATATGTGGAATATTAAAATTTTTTTAATACTTCTTTTATTTCATATTTCTTATATGGCTTATATTTCCTTATATCAAGTAAATAAAGTGTGGCTCAAGTGGTTAATTGGTCCAATTTTTTTTCCATTCTCACGTAGCCAAACTTCGCGAGTTCAAATCTACTTCCTGCACTTTTTTTTAAAATCATATTATCAATTTCCTTTTATTTTTAATGCTAACTTATAATTTCATTTATCTGTCATTATAACGAGAGAAAGGATTTGTGGAATATAAATTTTGGTAACTCTATGCTTAGGGAATTTTGACAAATTTTTAAATAATTTTTTTTTTATTTATGTTGGCATGAACGAATCTGGAGGAGCAAATGAGTAGGGTACAGGCTGGTAGGGTATTATCACAGGTTAATGAGGAACTTGGCCAAAAAAAAAGGTTAGGAAACACTGGATTATGGGGGGGGGGGGAAGGGGGCATGTTAGACACTTGCCACAGCCGCTTGTTACGGCACTGCCATTCGGACTTGCTCAAAGACCTCTACTGTCAGATATTAAAAAATTTTAAATTATTATCCCGCGGGCCGGGCGGGGAACGGGCCTACGGGCCAACCCGTACCCGTGCAGGGCTCTAGTCTGAATTAAATGAAAGGGTATTCATTCTTTACAAAATCTAATCTAGAATGTGAAAACTTTTAGACATCCGAGATATCCTTTACTATTAAAAAGATATAGCTAAAATTGTAAACAAATATCTCGATTGTCTAATGAAACCTAAAGGGGATCCGGACGCCAAACTGGACACTGTCCGGACGTATGTGTGCCAATCCTAAACCTACTTCGTGTCAACTTTCTTTTTCGTGATTTATTGTTAACTTGATCAGTTATGGCCTCTCAGGGCATCAAGGGCGGATCCAAGGGTGTTTCTCGGGGGGGGGGGGGGGGAAATTTGGAGTGACTCGTCGCACAGCACACTATTTTTTCTTTGCCAGAATATAAATACAAATCAAATTTTTAAGTATTAATTTTTAAAATTTTACGTGAAAAATAAATTTTTTTGCAAAAAAAAGGTATTTTAATTATATGAAACTGGACAAGCTAATCATATGTTTAATCTTCAAGTGGTTACTTGTCTGATAGAGCCAGGATGAATTGCTCTTAGGAAAATAAAATTCTTAATAAATTTTATTATATATTTTATTAATTCGGAGACTTAATTATGGCCAACCGAATTAATAAAATATATAATAAAATTTATTAAGAATTTTATTTTCCTAAGAGCAATTCATCCTGGCTCTATCAGACAAGTAACCACTTGAAGATTAAACAAACAAAAAAGGTATTTTTTCAAATCTCGGGGAGGGGGGGGTAATTACCCCCTTTACCAACCCCCCCCCTTGTATCCGCCCTTGGAGGCATGGGCGTAACTAGGGGGTCCCGGGGGGGGCCTGGCCCCCCTAGAAGGCTCGTGGCCCCCCCCCAGAAAGATCTTTGCCCCAAGAAAAATTGAGAAAATATGGGGCTTTCCAGGCCCGAGTCATTCTTTCCACGTCAAAACGATACCGTTTTTAACCTCACCACTCCAGATTTGTATGAAATTTGGGTCTTAGCTAGAGTCAATAGAGACTAAGAAAAAGCCCCAATTTCAACTTGATATCTCAACTCGTTTAAGAAATATGGCGTGTTTAAGTTGTCAAAAATGGCAAAAAATCGACCTAACCACATCTATTTAAATTGCTCTAAAATCTCTTAGAGATGAGACAGAGAGATGAATGAGGTGTCATTTTACAGCTTTTTAGACACCCTTTCCAATGATATACAACACACCTGGGTGGTAATAAAAACAAATTTTTAATTTCAAAATCAAAAATTTAAATTAATTTTTTTCAAAAAGTACCCCTTCGAAAATTTTGAAAAATTTCTAAAATGATCCTTGCTTAAAGGTTAAAAAATAATATAAGCCTCATCGAGGGATCATGATGGGATCATAGAAAAATTAATTAAAACAACCCTTGCGTTAGTTTTTTGTCATAATTGGGAAACACTACACAGGCTGACAGTGATTTTGGCACCGGGGATGTTTTGAACTGATCTCTGAGTATATGCGTCGTCCTTTTTCCAAAAATGCCGTCAGTTTTGCTCGAATATCTCTAGCTTTAGAGATATAGAGAATATAACGTTTTAATTGAAATTCTGCTCTACAGCGGCTCTTATTTTGAGTTTTCTAAATTTTTTATGGTGTTTTCTCTTAATGATATACAGGTAGCTAAGATACATAGAAATCTAAAGATTCAGCCCAATTGGAGGTGATTTAGTGGTGCAAAACACGGCTAAAAGTTGAAAAAAATTCAATTTTTCCAGTTTTTCTTAACTTTGGACAAGCCCACGGGGCGTGGTGTAGAGGTTAGCGTGCTAACCTCATATACCAAACGTCGCGGGTTCGGACCCCAGGCAGTCCGATGATTTTATTTAAGCCATCTGGATACCAGATGGCTTAAATAAAAATGCCTGGACCCTAATATATATAAATTCATAAATAACGGTTATCGTAAATGTCTTATATGGCCTGAGCTGCCGAAAAGACAGTGTGAATGTGTGTGTGAGTGTGAGTGTGAATGAGAAAAAAGTGTGAATGTTTTCAAAAAAAAAAAAAAAAAAAAACTTTGGACAACCCTAAAATTTTTTTAACATCCCTGAATGCAAAAAACATATATGTACGATATTCTGTAACTCTTTAGCTTTCCAGAAATCATTCATTTGTGCAAATCGGTTAATTATTAAAGAAATTATAAACTTGTTATTTCAGCGCTATCACTACACCCAAGAATTCTTCTAAGCAAAACAACATCTTAATCATAAAATTTTCTTATCTTTGATTTGTAGATTAACTATTTTGTTTATAATTTCGTTAATAATTAACCGATTTGCACGAATGAATGATGGCTGGAAAAATTGAATTTTTTTCAACTTTTAGCCGTGTTTTGCACCACTAAATCACTTCTGATTGGGCAAAATCTCTAAATTTTCTATGTACCTTAGCTACCTGTGTATCTTTAAGAGAAAACACCATAAAACACTCTAGAAAACTCAAAATAAGAGCCGCTTTAGAGCAGAATTTCAATTAAAACGTTATATTCTCTATATCTCAAAAACTAGAGCTATTCGAGCAAAACTGACGGCATTTTTGGAAAAAGGACGACGCATATAGCGACGAGAATAGCTCAAACTAGTCCCGGTACCAAAATCACTGTTAGCCTGTATAATATTTCCCAATTATTACAAAAAACTAACGCAAGGGTTGTTTTAATTAATTTTTCTATGATACCATCATGATCCCTCGATGAGGCTTATATTATCTTTTAACCTTTAAGCAAGGACCATTATAGAATTTTTTCAAAATTTTCGAAGGGGTACTTTTTGAAAAAAATTAATTTAAATTTTTGATTTTGAAATTAAAAATTTGTTTTTATTACCACCCAGGTGTGTTGTATATCATTGGAAAGGGTGTCTAAAAAGCTGTAAAATGACACCTCATTCATCTCTCTGTCTCATCTCTAAGAGATTTTAGAGCAATTTAAATAGATGTGGTTAGGTCGATTTTTTGCCATTTTTGACAAATTTAACACGCCATATTTCTTAAACGATTTGAGATATCAAGTTGAAATTGGGGCTTTTTCTTAGTCTCTATTGACCCTACCTATGACCCAAATTTCATACAAATCTGAGATGGTGAGGTTAAAAAGTGTATCGATTTGACGTGGAATGACTCGCCCATCGGGGTTATCTGGTCTCATGCCCCCCCCCCCAGCAAGTATGGCTGGTCCCATGGCCCCCCCAGCCAGATTCTCTAGTTACGCCCATGCTTGGAGGGCATTGATTTTGTGATACAGTTAAAAATCATAAACTTAAAATTGAAAATACATTTATATAGGATATATTCCCTATAGTCGGAGAGCTGGCGACAAAAATGGGCAAGAGTATTCTGAAGGCTAATATTTTCAGAATAGGTTGCATTTTAGTGATGGAATGATACTCTAGATCAGCACTTCCAGTACCGGGGCGTTTAACGGGAATAAGCCGGTAAAGTTGCGGGAAAATGATTTTTCGCAAATATCTCGAAAACTATGCGGTTTTCCGCAAAAATTCATCTATACAAAAATAATCGAAATTAAATTACAAACAAAAATGGTCTAGTACATAATCAAGCTAATGTGAACGGTTCGGGAGATATAGAGAGGTAAAATTTGCAATCAATATGAAAGGAGACACCGATATAGAGAAATATTTATATCTTGTTACCATGACAACCATTGTTAGAATTACAAATTTTATCCCCCTATATCTCCCGAACCGTTCACTTTAGCGTGATTATGTACTAGAGCATTTTTGTTTGCAATTTAATTTCAATTATTTTTGTATAGATGAATTTTTGCGAAAAACCGCACAGTTTTCGAGATATTTGCGAAAAACCATTTTCCCGCAACTTTACCGTCTTATTCCCGCTAAACGCCCCGGTACTGGAAGTGCTGACTCTAGAGTACCTTTCCATCACTAAAATGCAACCTATTCTGAAAATATTAGCCTTCAGCCCATTTTTGTCGCCAGCTCTTGGACTACTAGCACCTAAAGGTTGGATAAGAATAGAAATAGGATTCATTTTACAGGGTGACAATAAATGGTTACAGCCAAAAGGCGTTCGGGTGTCTGCGTACACAGAAGCACCTCTGGTAAATAAACGGAAAATAATATAAAAAAAAAATTTAAAAACAACGCTTTTATAAATGTATTAAAAAGAGAAAAATAATTATGTATAATTTCTTTAAAATTATATTAAAAATTAATATATGTTACTAAAACTAAAAGCGTTGGGCGCGGGATTTGCAAATTTTAATTGTATAAATAGGCCTATTATATGTTTTATGAATACATTTTCATACCATAGACTTGGCGGGTTGTTAGGCAAAACAGTTTGAAGTGACTCAAATGTTCTAGTTAGATTATTTTATTTTATTTATTTTTTTTTTTTTGATTCATGTATCGGTGAGTTAAGGTTAGTTGATCCTCTGCAATGCAAATTGCAAGAGATTGTTAATTTGCGCGCCCAACGCTTTTAGTTTTAGTAACATATATTAATTTTTAATATAATTTTAAAGAAATTATACATAATTATTTTTCTCTTTTTAATACATTTATAAAAGCGTTGTTTTTAAATTTTTTTTTTATATTATTTTATTTAACTCTTTTTAGTTTTTGTAATAAAATATTAATACGTATGAGTTATATACATATACACGATACAATAAGACGATTTGTATTTTAAAAGAAGAGAAATTTTTGATTATAAATTTCACCCCCTCTTTTTTTTGATAGGCCGAAATTAATTGACCTACAAAGATGAGACACATCAAATATTGCATTGTCACGGGAGTTACATATGTGTATAAAATTTCAAAGTTCTAGGTTAAGTAGAACTGGTCGTAATTTCAATCCGCAACTTTGTCGGCCCAAACAATGGAAATTGATTAATTGGCCGCCATTTTGAATTTTTTGAATTTTTAATAATTTTGAATAGCACATTTTGTAAAGTAAAGTCTATTGAACACCTCTGCCAATGTTCAAAACTCTAAATTAATTATAAATAGGAGAAATTTTGATTATAAAACTTCCCCCCCCACTTTTTTTGATCGGCCGCTATTTTGTAATTAATTCACCTACAAAGATGAGACACATCAAATATTGCATTGTCACGGGAGTTACATACGTGTATAAAATTTCAAAGATCTAGGTTAAGTAGAACTGGTCGTAATTTCAATCGCTAACTTTGTCGGACCGAACAATGGAAATGTGATTAATTGGCCGCCATTTTGAATTTTTTGAATTTTTAATAATTTTGAATAGCACATTTTGTAAAGCAAAGTCTATTTAACACCTCTGCTAATGCTCAAAACTCTAACTTAATTATAAATATGAGAAATTTTGATTATAATATTTTACCCCCACTTTTTTTTAATCGGCCGCCATCTTGTAATTAATTCACCTACAAAGATGAGACACATCAAATATTGCATTGTCACGGGAGTTACATACGTGTATAAAATTTCAAAGCTCTAGCTTAAGTAGAAGTGGTCGAAATTTCGATTTGCAAATTTGTCGGAAAAACAGGAAAGCAAGTTAATAAAAGCGTTGTAAAAATCACATTCAAAAAATAAAGGGTTCAATGACATTTAAACTTTTTATAAGCATATTTTAGTAAAAAAAAATTGGGCTTACTCCTCTAGGCCATATTTATACATCGAAATATTTGATTCAACATTATTGCATTTATGATAACAATAAAAGATTTATAATAGGATTTTGGGATAAAAAAAATAAAAAAAAGAAAATCTTATTTTAAAATTTACTCGCTAAAATAATTTTATTATAAAAAAAAATAAAAATTAAAGAAATGAGAAATAAATAAAATCATGAAGGCAATGATGATGTTGTAGAATTGGAGTCAAATTCTATGTCTTCTGATTGTTGAACATTATTGTTGACATGGTTCCTTCTGACGTCGTACGTATGCAGAGGGAGAGTCTCAAGCCATGTAAGCATGCTAAAGAGTTTGTTAAGGAAATAAACAAAGACATTTGCTGGGGAACATTTCATACCAAATTATTAATATTTAAGGTGGAATAGGAGTGAAGGTGTTAAGCATGTTTTTCCCGCTAAGATGGCGTTGTGTGTCATAAAAAGTATTCCCAAAAAATCAAGAAATTCAACAATTTGCCAAGAGATGTCAGAATGGTAGCTAATAATATTTAATGCATTTGGTTGATTTTCATTGATCTTTTAACAATAAATACTTTATAAATGTTATTATATATTATGTATCTTTTATAAAAGCATATAAATATATAAATATAGACTCTTAGGGGATCGTATGTTAGACTAGCCTGCCATCTATTGCAAGAATGCTCAACTAATTTGACATTTGATTTTTAAATAAATCATCTAAGCTTATTTTTAAAATTTCTTAATTAATATGTGATTAGTAATAATAATAAATTCATTTTTAAATTAAAAAAAATTAAAGATTATTGGGACAGATTGTTTTTTTGTATTTGCTTGATAACAAAAAAATTAATTACGATAATTTTTTAATAAGTCATTAAAAAAATTATAGCTCGATGTCCCAATAATCTCTTATGAATTTAATTCATTTAAAAAAAAACCGCATTGAAAAATTCCTTATAATAGTCTAGTTTTTTTATAAGTACGTTTAGACGTCGCTCCTGAACCTCCTTAAAGAATATTTTGAAAAAAGAAAATGTGGAGAAAGTTAGAAGACGAATTATTTTAAAACTCCTTGTAGACGTTTCGGGGACTAAACGTCACCCTTCTTCAGGGCAAAAGTGTTAATAAAAATGTTTAGCAATGCCTCCTTGAGTTGTTAGAAAAGTAATTTTGCAGATGAATTTATATATTAAAATACATCAAGAAAAATGAAAGTTGTGCGTTAAAAGACAGTAATCGGAGATGTATTTAATACTTTGCCGGTTTCTCAATTGGCATTATATAGAATGCTTAGGAAATGTGTGAAATATGAATCGTTTCTTTGAAGGAGGTATATAGCTGAGTGTTCATGCTCGGTGAGCATCGGGCGTTTGTTGTGGAGAAGTTTATTAAAAATGGCGGTTCTGTGATTTCTACCGTACTCAACGAGCGTTTCGGATTCGATTCGAACTTGGCCGACGTGATACTGTTCCTGATGCGAAAACGATTAGACTGTGGGTGTCAAACTTTAGACAAACGAGGTCAGCACTAAAAAAGAAAACCAACTGGCCGACCTCGTACTGCAATAACACCGGAGAATGTGGCGCGAGTGAGAACATCCATCCAACAGTCTCCAAAGCGTTCTGCGGTTAAACATGCAGCTGCCCTGGGATTGTCAGAAAGGAGGGTAAGAAGAATTCTGCATAAAGAGCTTCATCTGCATCCCTACAAAATAATGGTTGTCCAAAAGTTGTCTGAAGAAGATGGACAACTTCAGGGAAAGAATTCGTGAATGTCTTAACAATGGGGGACATCATTTATCGGGAATAATTTTCAAAACCAAGTAAAGTGTACTAAGTGATGTAAAATGGCATCATATAGGCTATTCACAAATATAAGTAATTGTTCTGTATGTTTCTTATTCTTTTTGCAAATGCCTATTGAAATCAGGGAGGTTTTTTTGCCGGACCCTGTATGTATTTTCAGACATTAACATGGCCCTGAAGATGGTCCCATATAGGACCGAAACGTCGGCCCTGATTTATTAATAAATTGACATATAACTAGCTGCCTGCTCATTCATTCTACTTTGATGAATCGTTTCATACATTTTTTTGGCTTTATATACAATACCGGCTTTTCATGCATTGCCGCTAATATATCCATAATGAAGCTTATAAAGGAGTAAAGAAAGATTTAAAGTTAAATAAAAAGGATACGATTTTGATGTTAATTCTGATTTGATAATCTCTGGCAAAATGAAGTCTTTTTTTGAATTGAAGTAATTTTGCCTCGCAATCTTTCCAAACAAGAGATTCATGTATTCCATCTTTACCATAGCGTTCATTATATCTATCATAGTGAACCTAGAAGAAAAATTGATTTTAATAAAGTTTAATTAATTAATTACTTAAAAGTATTCTTATCTTTTTTTAATAAATGAGCAAATTAGATTTCCTTTGCTATTTTTTTTTTTAATTATTCACTTAGCTGGTATATATTGAACGAGGGCGTTATATTGGGTGATTGGGCTCGTCTCAAGTCTCCATTTTCTCAAATTCTTGATTCCATTTTTAGTTTTCCTTGAAATTAGGTGGCATCGGTCTTTAGATTGTGGCTACTCAAAGACGGGAATAAATCTGGATATCCTATTGTTATTCTAACAATTTTTGAGAGGTCTGATGGACCACGTGTCGTGGTGAATTTTATGATTTTCTTCTCTGGATAATTTAGACTTCAGACCTAAACAACAATGATTTTCCGTAGGGTTTGGCATGATAGCAATCCATTTGGATTTAAATCCAGGATTTTCAGATCTGGATCTAAATCCTTTTTAAAGAATCTTGGATCTGGATCGAAATATATAAATGATTGCTCTCTGAATATAGAATTTTTTCGGGGGAGGGGGGGGGGGGGAGCCCGAACTCATTTTAGATATCCCCCCCCCCACAAATATTTTTAAAATACCGGATATAAATGAGCCCCGGACCCTCTCAAAGACAAAACTTTTATTAAGAAAATGCTTATATATTAATATATTTCATTTTTTTTATTACTTAATTTATGTGCGAACTCTTTCAAACATTTGATTGATTTTTAGGGCGCTTCAACATCAAAGGACACGCTCTTTCAACCAAAAATATTGATATAAATATTGGCCATAAAAATATAAATATTGGTCATATACCCGAATATATGAATATAAATTTAAAAAATTTCGGCGAGGGAGCAGACCCCCTCGGATAGAACAGGATTTCTAATCCTTTTCGAAGGACTCGAAGCAGGGACTTTTTTTATTTACTTTCTCTTATTCTAACAGCATTGTGCCGAGTCGAAGTAGTTCGAAGTGGAATTAGATATAAAGCAATTTTTACAACATAGCAGTTCAAAAAAAAAAAAAAAAAAAAACTTTATTATTATATACCAAAAATGCACTTTTTCGTGAAAAATTCCTTTCCTATGCACAAAACGAGTTAACTGTTTTTTGATTATTAATTGAGGCCAATGGGTCAATTTAAAGTCATTGCTTCCTTCGCCATGGAGGAGATTTTGTAGTCATTTAAAAAATAGATTAATCACGTGAAGAGGATGCAGCCAATAATAAATAAAAAGCATCTAATTTGTTAACACCCTTTAATTAGAAACGTTTCGGCTATGATCAACAGCCATCTTCAGCCCTTCAAGAGTATATTTTATAGTATTAACATACAAAATAGATATTGTCATAAGAGATATAATACAGTTCATATGTATTTTTAAATTTTCAATAACCCACAAGAGAGTATAATAGATATGAACTGTATTATATCTCTTATGACAAGATCTATTCTGTATGTTAATAATATAAAATATACTCTTGAAGGGCTGATGATGGCTGTTGATCATAGCCGAAACGTTCCTAAATAAATAGTGTTAACAAAATAGATGATTTTTATTTATTATTGGCTGCATCCTCTTCATGTCATTAATCTAATTTATATAAAAGCCACAATTCGTTATATATTTAAAAAATAGGTAGGCATGAACATATATTATCATCTAATATATGGAATAAAAATTCACCCTCTTTTTAAAATCATATACCAGTTTTTTTAAATTTATTTTAAGGTCTTTTTCGGTAACGGAGGCCATTTAGACCCCGTCTCTATTTATTCCAATTTATTTAAATTGTCGCATGAGACGAGTTACGAACCCGCGATCCTTGGTACAGAAGGCCAGCACGATAACCACTGCACCAAGACCCGAGGGCAATCATATATATACCAGTTAAGTGATAAAATGTTTGATTTAATTAATGAAGCATAAGTGATAAGAACCTCTTCTAAAACAAGTCCTAGTCCCGGTGCCATTGGTAGATCGAGTCTTTCCTTTTCCCATGATCGAAAAATGGTCTCCTCGTTAGTGAGTCCTCGGACGATTGCAATGGTCAATCCAACCATCTTCCTTATCTGATGCATCATGAAACTTTGGCCTTTTATTTTGATTATGCATAATTCTAGATTATTCATCTCAAAAGGTGTCATACATTCAACATTCATAATGAAGCGTCGATTTGAAGGATCACCTGGCTTTCTATAAAAAAAAAAAAGAGAAAGTAAATAAATCAATGATCAAATAACCGAATTTCCTAGAACCTATTGTTATGATTATAATCAGTTTTGATTTACACATTAATATTCAATTAAAATTCATCTTAAATGAATAGAGTTTCTGACCTAGGTTCATATTTCTAAGTACTTTTTTTCAGGATGTGACGTCGACTCGTTTTGGAGAAGAGTTTGATATATATATATATGAGTGTGATGTGGAGGACAGCAGCCAGATAGGTTGCCTCTATTTAATAAAACAGACTCCTTAAAAACAAAACGTTTCGGCTAAATTTATTGCGTCATCTTCAGTTGTTAAAGCTGTATAAAAAATATCTACATTGATTTAAGTTAATTGATAGATCAAATATTAAAAAAATTTCCCTTATTTCAAAAAACTTAAGTCTTATAGGAAAATAGAGTTGTCATATGTGTTTTTTCATTTGAAAAATTTGCCTATCTGTTACAACAATGTAGTTATAGTAATAATTTGCACGAGGTTACACTGAAGAGAAATTGTGAAATGTTTTTGGTTAATAAAAATCATTCATTTTTATATAAATTCTCTTATAAAATTTAAGTGGATCTAAAGTTTATAGTTTGTAGATTATTTTTATTTTTATACTATTTCCAAGCAATTTTTTTAAATTATTAATTAATTTAATTAATTATTTAATTATTATTTTTTAATTATTAAGTTATTATTTTTATTATTTAATTAATTATTTTTATTTTTATACTACTAAAATTATTAAATAAATTGATTGGAAATAGTATAAAAATAAAAATAATCTATATATAAACATTAGATCCGCTTTAATTTTTTAATATTTGATTTATCAATTAACTTAAAAAAAATGTAATTATTTTTTATACAGCTTTAACAACTGAAGATGGCGCAATAAATTTAGCCGAAACGTTTTGTTTAAAGGAGTCTGTTTTATAAAATAGAGGCTACCTATCTGGCTGCTGTCCTCCACTTCACACTCAATGATATCTCACAGCTACCCATCACATCAATTTCATTGTTTTTGAAAAATATCATATATTTTTTAATGGAAACTTTCATGGTTCAAACCTAGAAAATTTCCAATAAAGATTTTTCTTTTCTTTTATAAAAACAATGAAATAATCACAAGTAGAAAACGCATGGATGGGACTTAATATTGACCCTCACTGTACTATAAAGATGGGTAGTGGCTGTAGATTCAGCCAGAAGGAATTTATAATATACATCTGACAATTTGACTCTAAGTGCGCCACTATATAATATTAATATTAATATTATGAATTATTTAAAATTAAAAATGTCAATTGACCACAGGTTCCGTTGAAGACGTGTCCTCGAAACGTATTTTATTTATTTAATTCCTTTTGTCTGAATCATGATCTACTAAATTTCTTATAATGTATATTTGATTAGCACATTATTATAAAATTTTAAAGAATTTAATAAAGAATTTACACGAGAGTAATTAAAGGCAACACTAGGTAATATAATAGTCTTATATAAAATAAAGGATGATTTATTTTATATAATTAATATTTACTAAATCAATCAAGCGATAAAGCCGAACCGGGGATCTGCCGATTTGTACTCAGCATGCCCTACCACTAGACCACAGTCTAGTCAGCAATTTGAATTCAACAGAGGCATGCAGAGTACAAATAGGCAGATCCGTGGTTCAATTGTTTTCGGCTGTTTGATTTAGAAAATATTAATTATATGAATTTTCTTCACTGACCAAAACGTGATATATATATAAATTCTCATTTATTATAAGGATAGCGAATAGCAGCCAGGAAAAATCAAATCAGACAAAAACTAGATCAATTTTTATCAGATTTTCCTTTATTTGATCGTCGACGTTTCGGACGCCAGTCGCGTCCTTCCTCAGGATTTTTATTGTTTCATACACGATTTCAATTTTCATTAGAAATACCTCCATCTGTATTTACTTGACAATTGATTGTCTTGAGGAAGGGCGCGACTGGCGTCCGAAACGTCGACGATCAAATAAAGAAAAATCTGATAAAAATTAATCTAGTTTTTGTCTGATTTGATTTTTCCTGGCTGCTAATCGCTATCCTTATCAAGTTAAACAGCCATATTCTCCATCATCTTATTTATTTTTTTTTTTTTTTATATTATGGCTTCTCAAAAAAGAACATAGATTTTGTTGCTATATATTAATACATTAGTTGAATAGTCGAGGTTTAAGTGTGAAATACGATATCGGACAAAAAATATGACCATCTCTGCAGGTAATAATTACGAAACCAATAAGGTTTTTGACTTGACTGTAGAGTTCGCGAAGAGAGATCAAATTCATTACATTGTTTTCACTTAACAGATCGGCTTTTAGCCATCTAAAGTAGCAGGAATTTTACATGTCATCATCATCAAGACATTTCTGGACACCAAAGATATATCGTAACTAATATATAAGTATCGTTTAAATAATATGGCCCAAGATGCCGAAAAGACTAAAAAATTTGTATATAGAATCACTACGTTCTTTTTTTTGGAACCCTATATTAAATAAAAATGAAAAATTAGTTGTAATAAGTACTGTATATATATATAAAGGTTGATTACTTTCTCGAAGTGAAGTTGTGAAAGTTGTGTGTCCCTTCATAGATCTTTAATACTTTATTGATTTTTTCCAAATATTCGTGAGGCATTCGATAATTTTCATCTAAAGGCAATTCCTGAGGCATAAAAGCAAACGTGGGCAACGTGTACGAATAGGTCCTAGCATCACAATTGCCTTTGCAATTGAAACTTTTAGTAACACGTCGAATTGAGAATGTCTGAATTTGTTTAGGCAAATGCAGATTTATTGCATCTGGATTCGAATCTTCAGCTAAAAATGAAAAAAATTAATTTAAATAAATTGAGATTTTTTTTTTTAAATAAATTTCTCTTTTCTCTCTCTCTGTCTCATAAGAACATACGCAATTTCAAGGAAATTACTTGTCTCGCGGCGGAAACCCCTTTATCTGTTCTGGCTGCTCTCTGAAATTGAATTGATTGAGGAGTAGTGAACGCTTCCTCGGTGATAAAGCCAGCCTTTAATAATGCGTTTAATATATCTTCCTCGATTGTTTTGGTGCCTGGGTTCCTAGAAAAACATCAATTTAATAATAGCCTAATAAAAATTTGATGATGTGATAATATTGAATTATTTTATTTACCTTTGCATTCCTAGGTATCCTTGGCCAGAGTATGCCAATAGCAATGCAACCTTTCGTCGCTTTATTCGTTCTAATTTAATGCGTTTTTCTTCCATTTCATTTGGTCCATTATCTTCAAGGGGTCTTTTTCAGAGATTCCTGGACACCGGGATTTTCTAACTTAATTGAAGTTTCCATGAGGGTTCGGATCGAATTATTATTTAATACTAAAAGAAAACAAATTATAATTAAAAAAATAATAGTATTAAAATAATTTTCAATAAACCACAAACCAGAACTAAAAAATAATTTTATATTTCTATTAAATATTTTCATTTATTTATTTAAAAATTAACTTTTTAATGTATTCATTTGAAGTTACAATTGATAAAATACTAGAGATTGTTTTAGTGATATATAAAATGATTTATTCCACGTGGATAATAAATTTGAGATGAACTAATTATGGAAGTAATGAAATCTGATGAAATTTGTTAAGAGGTAAAATGACGGATAAATTTAAGGTTAGGTTAGGTTAGTTGAGGTTAACGTTCAATTTTCAAAAAGTTGCTTTTGAAAAAAATGCAAAATTTTTCTTATTTTTGCAAAAAGTTAAAAGAATCAATAATTTTTTTAATTTTGTTAAATAAAAATTTTGTTAAAAAAAAAATTTTAAAACATTTTTATTCCTTAAATTTATTATAATTTCTTGTTGAAATTATAAATATACAGTGTTAAAATTATAAATATACAGTACATAAATTGAAATTCATAGTATTTTATAAAAAAAGAAAAGAAATAAAAATTTCAGATTACATTTTCATAAGTAGCGCTAGACTAGATTGAACTAGTTCATGAGTTGAGATAGAACGATCTAAACAAAAAGAACTAGATAATTAAAAAACACTTTTGCCAACTTTTCGCAATTAAACTCAGCAGAAACAAAAGCAGAAAAGAAAATTCCAGTAAAGTTCTGTTGACATTTTCATTCAAATTATTTGAAAAAAATACCTGAACCAATCGTGTACTTATCTATCAAACATCATTCTCCACAATTCTCTGACATTTTAATAACATAAAGTCTTGACTTTTTATCTGAGGGTTGATAAAAAAAAGTTATGTTTTAATTTATTTGTATTCTATTTTTGTAATCCAAAATGACAGTGGAAATGTTAAAAAAATGTTAATCATCTTCTAGTTTTTTTAACTTTTTTATATATTTTAAATCTTTTTTTTTGTAATTTTAATTTTTCATTTTTAATAAATGATATTTTCATCAAATTAATAATTATAATTATAAATAAAAGAGATTTTAATAATGTTTTTTGGCGCACCTTCAAACCCTCATACGAGGAAGCCTTTGGATTCTCAGGTAATAAATTAGTCATTAGTCATTTTTTTCCTTGTATTTATTAATTAATTTTTTATAGGCAACTCCTCCCCAACCGATAGCAGGAGGAATGAGTCCAGAGGCCTGGCTCCATTCACCCCCCGTTGTTATGCCTTGGGGTCTTCCTGTTGGAGTTCAGCCTCCTATTTTTGGGTAAGGATAGAAAGAAAATCTTATTCTATCTTTGCTGGAGTCAATATCTTTCTTTGTTCACAAATATACTCTATTTGTAATACGATATAGCGATTGTGTCAAAAATTTGATTTTGAGATTTTAATGAAAATACACATTTTAAAGGTCCCTGATTTCGAAAAAGGGGGTCTCGCGAAATGGTTGGAGGTGTGCGAGGGCCCATGGCCTCTGGCTAATGGCCGAATAAATGAAAAAGAAAAGAAAATGTGTGAGAGAGCGTGTGAACAAAATATCCCAAGAACGAAAAGAGCTATGGATTGGAAATTTCATATTTAATTCCTGGCAAGAAACAAAAAGATTTTGAATAAAATCGGCCAAACCCTTTGAATTATTATAAAGACTTTGTTTAAAAACTAAACTACGATGTTTATTTTATAATTAAGAACAGATTTTCATTAAGAAATTAAACGGGGGCTCGCTGGTGCAGCGGTCAAAGGTGTCGGCTTCTACAAAGAAGAATCCTGTTCAAAACTTGGGAGTGCGGGATTTCTTCATTAAATAAAAATCTTCAAGCAGGCACTGGATTGGAATATTTAATTTCATCACAATAGCCCCCCCAGGCAACTCTACGATGAGAGGGAAGTTGCTGCCGTAAGATCCAGTCCTGTGGAAGAGACGTAAAGAAGGTCCCCCTCAGTGATGCATTGTTCGAAAGAGCGAGCCCCTCCTCCTCAAACTAGGACATCCTCCCTAGCATAGTAGAGGTTGGATATAAGGAGCCGGTTGGAGCCAGAAATAAGGATTAGTTCACTAGCTAGTGACGAAAGCAGGAGGAGGAGTTAGAGATAGGAAATGATGTAACTTCACGGGGTGCCGGTAGATGGCTACGGCCAGAGGCCGGTTGGGTTTGAGGTGTGTGTCTCCGTGCACGAAAGCACCTCGGGGTAAATAAACGGGGATCCTGATAGGAATTTCCAAACAATAATGATAATTAAGAGCCCTCGAACTTGGTATAGTAGGTAGCGCTCCTGCCTTGTATACCAAAGGTCGCGGGTTCGGACCCCAGGTAGTCGGATGATTTTATTTAAGCCATTTGGCTTAAATAAGAATACCTGGACCCCAATTGGCTGAAGTGAATGTGTGTGTGAGTGTTTATTATAAAAAAAAAAAAATTAAGAGGAAATTAAACGGAATGAATTTTTAATCGAATTGACTTTGAATTGATTGACGGGCTCTTTTCTTGTGGAAAAGTCCGAGGAGGGAGGGGTTCTGGGTTTAAAACGGATATGTTGATATTCGAAGGCAAATTAAAGTTCAAGCTTTTTGGAGAACTTATATCTATGATCACGATGGGACAAGTAAAAAAAGAATATGTTTTATTTTTTCCAAGATCCATTTTTTTTTTTTTGAATTTGCCTTAATAAATAAATATATAAATTCTAAATTTAATTGTTCTCGATCTTCAACTTCCGAGGAAATTAAATTAACAAAATCTTTTTAATCTTTTCCAGACATAGTCTGCCAGTTCCAGCACTCCAAAATGCCTCCTGTTAGTACTGGCAGGCACATACGGGAAGTAATATATCTACATTTACTTCTCCATGTAAAAGGAAAATTGATCCTGACTTAGATTTGTAAGTAATTTGTAGATATTTGTAAATACAGCAGTAAGAGCGATTTTAAAAAGCCGTTTAGTAAAACCCTTCGTTAAAAATTTTTGGATATCATCTATTTATATAATTCGCTAATGTCCGTCTGTCTGTCATGTTCTCTATTTGGGGTAACTTCCTGTTGGAATTTTGAAACGAAATTTTTTATGCTTAAATATGACATTCTAGGGATTGATTACAGGAAAAATTATTTTCATCCCGGAAATTGGTAAACTTTTTGAGTTATTAATTGATAAAGTTACGCGATTTCTCCCATAGGAAATTATTTAATTTTAAACTGGTAAATCGTTGGCTCTAGTTGAAACATTATGCTTCAATAGGAGAGTTAAATTCAAGTATGATACACACGGTTTTTGTTTCAATGATTTATTTATTTAACATTAACACTTTATACGCATTTCACACAAGTCTCATCATCAGAAGTGAGTTACATACACATTGAATGGAATCGCATTTTTTCTTTTTTCAACTGGCAGTCAGAGTGGTGTGAAGGAGGAGGTAGGGAAAGAGAAGGGAATTTTTTCAGGAAAAGTCAAAGCTTGGTGATGAAACAAAAAGCTATAGGAACCACTTAGGATTTCTATTCAAAAATGTTAAACAAAGGTGTTTGAAGCAACATTAACTGTTCATTCATTAGATTTTGATCAAGTTTCAGAATTCCCAATGCTTCCAAGATATCCAATTTTGCTCCCTTTCTGGCCTCATGGATCAATTCGATGTTCTCTATTCTATTAAATGTTTAGCAACATTTGACGGGTCTATTTTATTAAGTCTAAAAGCAATGAGGGGGTCAAGACAACGCCAAAAACCAAAACATAGAAATTGAATGATT
>JAKCPI010017488.1:0-19834 GCA_023213315.1 Euborellia annulipes | reverse complement strand
GGGGCGCCCCCCACCCCAAATTTTCCAAAAACCCCGCAGTGTAAAAAAATATAGCCCTGTAAAAAAAATTTTTCTGCAGGGTGAAAAAAATTTGGTTCCGCAAAAAAAAAAAAAAATTTTCGCAGGGCGGGGCGGAATAAATTTAGTTTCTTTAAAAAAAAATTTGTATACGCCATCGGTATGAGTAAAAATTGCTTATTAGATGCTTTTTTTCAACTTATATGCTTATTTAACAACTTTTTATTCAAGTTTTTTATGCTTTTTTAAGCACTTTTTTTCCATTTTTTTATGCTTTTTTGTCCGGTCTCTATTCATTATACTCTAATTCCCTTTTAAAGAACATTCCTTAAATAAAATTTAAGATGCTTGAAAAAGGATCGCTTGATTGGTTCTCAAAAAAAGCTTATTTGTATTTTCCCTTCACTTGAAAGCTCAAGTGACATGATAGAGAACAATCATCATGTTCCAGAGACACATTGTAGGCCTATAGTATCCAATAATCCTCTGGGTACTCGGGCAAATAAGACTTTATTTACAAGAAAACACAAAAGCATTTCAAAAGATTTTCTTTCCCATTAGGAAAACTCTCTATCTGTCTCATATATGTTTTTAGGAAAAGTATTAAAAAAAAAAAAAATTAGGAATTGGATTAAAATTTTTAGGCTTATGAAAGAAAAGCAAAAAGGTTTATCGAAATGGCAATAACCAAAATATCAGGGGCGTATATAAGGGGAGAGGGGCTGAGGCCACCCGAAATTTTCCAAATCTATATACATATATACGGTAAACAGTGAAAAAGGGATATATAAGGGGGGGGGCCAAGAAGCCCCCCCCCTCCCGAATTAAATTTCGTTAAAATAATGAATACTAATAAATCGGCTTAAAAATTATTTCCCGAATTATTTATTTCTTCGACTATCCTCTATCAATATAACATAATTAATTCCTTTAGACATTTTTGAAACAAGATTTGTAAATAAATTTGGTCCGAAAAGTTCCAATTTTTAAAGAATTTGACTGCTTGCGCTTATACCCTCTAAACTTTTATTTTTTTCAGCATAATTTTGACATTTCAAAAATATATAGAGGAGAAGGTGCATCATGGAAGCTGCTGGTAATGTGGAAATGGCATTAACTTCTTACTGTGTTTTTTTAATAGGGCCTTGGTGTTTTTTTGCAATGTATAATAAAGACATGTTCTGATTTTTTGGTAGTATTTTTAACCAGAAAAGCAAAGTTTCCACATTAACAACACATTTTTAAAGTCGGCAAAAAAGTAAATTTTTAAATAATCACTATTATTACAATGTGAACGTATTGTTAGGCATAAAACCAAAAATGGTTATTGTTTATAACAAATTTTAGAAGATATTCCTGGAAAATTTCATTGGTAAATAAACGAGTTATAAAGAAAAATAAAACAGGGTTTCCGTGATTGCACCTTCTCAAGACTGGATCTAGGGGGGGGGGCAGTGCGTGCATGTGCCCCGGGCGGCAGATATCAGGGGGCGGCAATTAAAGAAAGATTTACTAAAAAAAAGGTAAAATAATATGAATTTTGTATAAAAATTTTAACCCCCCTAAAAAATCTCGTAGTTCCGGCCCTGCACCTTCTCCTCTAACAATAAGTCTCTTTCCACAAGAAAATGTGGGATTATTATAGTTATTGATTTGGTAAACCCGCATTGTCCAGAAGAAGGAGATGTCTGTCTGAATTGTTGGCATATTACTGGAAGAAAAAAATAATTTTTTTTAATAAATTGACCTAAAAATTATCTAATGAATTATTTATTTCTTAAATATTATTAAAATGTTAGGGGATCTTAGATTAGTCATGTATAAAATTATTCTTGACATTTGGTACAGTTTTTAAACTTTGATTAGCCTTAAAATGTTGTACATAAGCATTTGCCAGGTTGCTGCTGTTCCATTACCCGGAGGTGTTAAATGCGCGCGCGTGCGTTCTTTTTTTTTACTTTCTTCTTAGCATTTCAGGGGGAAGAAAGAAAAAAAAATCTCGTTATATGCCCTAAGAAAAAGGGTTGGGGAGTGGGAGGGACTATCTAAATTATCCGTTAGCAACATGCCGTGGCGATGATCCACACGGCACAACAACAACAACACAACACTTTATACTATGTAATAAAAATTCGCAGAGAAAACAAAAATTAAAAATAAATGTTTAATACCATAATTAAAAAAGTTTTACGGCTGTCCGGGGTTTGCGTTTATACACTTTACTATCAAAACATGGCGGGGTAAAAAAAAAATCTAAGAAAGAATAAGATTCCGTATATAATTTAGTTATCAGTTTAATTTCCCTGTCAAATAAAATGCGTCTTAACCGTGGGTATTATCATTTAAAATACATTACCTAACAAAGTACAATAACTTTTTTAATATTGTTTCTATTAAGGATAGAAAAAAAAATGATTAATTCTTAAACTGTAATAACCACACACATGATTTATTAAAAAAAAAAAAATTCAATTATCTTATTTCACGGTTGATACCCTATCTAATTTCATTTTCAATAATTAAATTGTCGATTTTTCGCTTACTAAAGAAGAAGACGAAGAAAAAAAAAAACCCCCGAGAAAGGTTGATCGGGATAATTTGGCCAATTGAAATTTCTATTTGCCATCAACTAGAAGATCAGAGTTGACTTTTTAGTCGGCAAAAGAAAATAGAAAAGGAAAGGGTAACTACCCCATCTACGAAACCCTAACTTCCACCCACTTTTTAGACTTGGGGTCAAAGAGAAAAGAAGGCGGTAAAAATCGATGTAAGGAGATAAATAATTCATGAATTTTGGTAGCAAAAGATAGGAGAAAAAAAAAGAGGTGGGTGGAGGATGAGGGAGATGCCATTGAGTGAAAGCATAGCATTGGGAAAGAGAAAGAAAAGGGCGTAAGCAGATGAAGTTGAGAATGTTGGAAAAAGGACCAGTTTGCAGAACTAAGCAAAGATGATCCCATCCTACTCTTTTTTTTCTTCTCTCTCTTGAATGTGTGACAATTATTTTGATGATTTTTTCCAAATGAACTCTCCCTACCTACTACCCTCGTAATGTTTTTTAGAAGTCTAAATTTAATCTTTTGATAGCGGGAAAATAAAAAAAAAAGAATATATAAGTTATATTGTGAAAAAAAAAAAAAAAAAAAAACTCTCGACTTAATCCAAATGAAATCTCTTGAAATCGTATTATTTAAAAAAAAAAAAAAAAGTCTTCTCTCTCTTTAGAGGTTCGATAACAGCGCAAATGTAATTAAATTTCTAAACTTTAAAATATTGTTAAGAGCAGATATTGATAAAATAAATAAGAAAAGTCGGTTATTTTAAATTCCCAATTAATTAAACTTTTATTTTTATTTTTTATCAGTACATAACTCAGTACTAACTAGTCTATTCAGACTTGTCTGAGCTGAGTTGTGTATAATTATATATAATATATAAATTAGTGTATAATTTGAATATTTAATTTTAAATAATAGTAGCTAGGCAGTTACCCCAAGCTGCAGTAATAAAGGCAATTTATTTGGCTTAAAAAGGATTCAGATTGACATTGGATTTCTCTACCAAACAATTGAAATAAATACTGAACGGGTCTAAATGGCCTCGCAAGCCGAAAAAGCCCTTAAAAACGAGTCAAATTTATTTACTCTCAAGTACCTATATTATCATTTTTTTTTTTATATATTTGTAATATACATAATAGATATCAATTTGTATATTTTTACTTTCTCTTACCTCTATATATGTTAATATATAGAAAGAAAAAGTAAGTATTGGATTCATGTCAAAAATTCGATGTCGAGATTTTGATGGATATATACGTTTTGAGCTCCCCTGAATCCAAAAAAGTGGTTTTCGCGACATGGTCTGTCTGTGAACAAAATATCTCAAGAACGAAAAGAGCTAGGAGGTTGAAATTTTATATTTAAGTTCGGCACCCCCTGGGACGTGACACAAAGCTTTTGAACAAAATCAGCCAAACAATACAAGTAGTTTACTGATGTACTTTTTCACTTTTTTTCTAATTTCTCAAATTTCGCTCCAACAATTTTGATTAAAATTCAAAAATCATTTATTTTTTAGATGCTCTTTAAAATGTATATTCTCATTTTACCATTGAAATCATCTGAAGACCACTTTACTCTAGTACTCCATAGAAAAGATAGGAGAAATGGTTGCCATGGTAACAAAATATAAATATTTTGCCAAACTTATAAATTGTACATCTTGAAAATAGACCGTACTGTCGGAAGCTAAATACATGTCGACACATACAATATGTGACAAGCACAGAACACAAATTTCGATTACCGAAGGTAAGCCCTTTCAAAAACTATTCAATATTTAATTAGAAAAAAATAAAATTTTAAAGATTTAAATTTTTTTTTTTTTTTTTTTTTAATTTAAAAAATCCTTTTTAGCAGAGGTGGCCAACTCCGCGCACGTAAGCTATTTATTATTCCGCCACTATATGATTCCCGATAAATTAAAATAAATAAGAATTAAAACAAATGTGCCTGAATCACATGAATCGTAATTGACATAATTACGTATCATTTAAAGAATACATATATGGCAAGAAATGCTGAAAAGACTTGAAAAAAACAAGAATTAAAAAAACCTTAACAAAATGATGTCATTACATATTGTTGCACACGCAACGTTTATGAAAACCTTTGAGCCCTTGCTTCCAAAAAGCTTGGCCACCCCTGCTTTATATACCTCCCATTTTAAAAAAGTTTCCCATATATGTAAAAAAAAAAATCAATGTGAGTCGGGGATGATCAGAAACTTGTATCTCTGAAGCCCTATACAGACAGAGGGAGTAGCAAGAAATTAATTAAAGAACGAATGAATAGATGAATGGTTGAAAGAATAAATTAATTAAAAAAAATCCATATAACAAAAATTTGAAATATTAGATAATTTTTGACTGAAAGCTTGTTTTAGTCACGAAAAGTCATGGGAACAAAGGAAAAAAGATTGGACCAGCTACTTAGTCTAAATATACTACTCAAAAGTCCTTATTAGAATCCAAAATACTAGCAAAATATTATTATTAATATCTTAAACGATACAGCATTATAGTCTATAGCCGGGTGTCCACTACGCGCTCCAACAGGACGAACATTGGCGCGCGTTCCGGCCGCGCGAAATGGATACCATTTTGGAACGCGCGCCAATGTGTTTGTTGGAACGCTTGAACGTGGACCTGGAGTAGGTTTTTAACCGCGCATCAAAGGTGCAGCGCGGGCCAGTTGAGACGGACGATAGTACTATTTTGTATGTTTGTACGTTACAAGCGATGGATAACCAAAGTTGCCGTAAATTAATATAACTATATGGTACAAGAGAACTGCTGTGGAATAGCAAAAGTTCTTCCTATCACAATAAATCATTGGCTTGGATAGAAATAAGTTATTTATTTATTTATTTACAGAAGTAATCTGGCCATTTCACAGGAAATTAATCCTAATGAAGAAATGGCTCTGAATAAAAAATACAAAAAAATTATTTTTAGTTAAATTAATATAAGAGTCTTTTACAGTAAATGAATCCTTTACAGTATATATAGACGCATAATATAGATAAAAAAATCATTAACGAAGATAAAAACAAATAATAATACAAAAATGCTCAATACACAAACTTAAATTTTAATATAAAATTCTCTTCATTCCTCCTTTAAATCTACCTAAAGAACAACTGAACACATCCGGAAGATCGTGATCCCTAGCCATATCATTATAAGTAATACAAATCCGATTTATCGGAGAGAACATGGATGCATTCGTTTTGCATTGCCATGGTGTAAATAGGTCATTACTCCTAGTCTCTCTGCTCGGAGCTCTAAACCCAAATTTTTCTAATATTTGGGGTGCATCAGTGCAATTATTAATTATTTTATATAAAAAAATAAAATCAAGGAATATTCTCCTATTTTCTAAAGTTGGGAGATTTAGAGTAAAATTTGGAAATTTTCTATTAATATAATTAACTAATCTTCTTTGAACAGATTCGATCCTATTTATATGAACTTGATAATGAGGAGACCAGCACACTGAAGCAAATTCTAAATGAGGACGAACCAAAGTATAATACAAATTAATAAAAGTGGAAGCATTCGAGAAACGATTTCCAGTTCGAAATATGAATCCTAGCAATTTAAAAGATTTTTTAACTATCATGTCTATATGTGTATCAAAAATCAGCTTAGAGTCTAGTATCACACCAAGATCTCTGACTGATGATACATTATTAAGTTCTTGTTGACCAATATTGTATTTAAAGTTAATTTTATTTCTATTTCTAGTAAATGACATTACAGAACATTTGTTAACATTCAATGAAAGTCCATTTTTATTTACATAATGGCAAAATCGATCAAGATCACTCTGTAACAATAGACAATCATTAATATTGTTTATTGTTAAATAGATTTTCAAATCATCAGCGTAAGATAGAAATTTAGCTGAGTGAAAACACTGTGCAATGTCATTAATAAATATAATAAATAACAAAGGACCAAGATGGGACCCCTGTGGCACACCAGAAGATACAGGAACATACTCCGACTGATAACCATGCACAACAACAGCCATTGATCTATCTTTAAGATATGACTCAAACCAATTTAGTAAAAATCCCTGTATACCCAAAGCCTCCAATTTTTTAATCAATAATTTGTGGTTTATTCTATCGAACGCTTTACTAAAATCAGTGTATACAGAATCAACCTGATGTCTATCCTCCATTGATTTCCAAATAACATCAGTATATTGGACTAGATTGGACTCAACAGATCTCCCAGGAATGAATCCATGCTGCTCTTCAATCAAAACATTTTTAACTGTCATAAAGAGAGTTTTATGAATTAATTTCTCAAAAACTTTTTCAAATATACAGAGCTTAGAGATAGGTCTATAATTTTCGATCATATTTCTATGCCCACTCTTAAAAATAGGAACCACCAAGGCTCTCTTCCAAATGGATGGACAAACCCCTTCAGAAATAGATTGATTATAAATTTTTGCTAATGGGTGAGAAAGAGATGTCGCACAATTTTTAACAAATATACTGGGGATTCCATCAGCACCAGCTCCCAAATTATCATTTAATTTTAAAATTATTTCCATTATCTCCGATTCATAGAAAGAGATAGTAGATAAATTTACATTATTATAACAAAAACTCATATTATCTACATCAATTGCAGAAGATGAAAACATAGTTTGGAAATAACTAGCAAACATATTTGAGATTTCTCCACCACTCGAAGATGTAATGCCATTATATTCCAAACAAGATGGAATTTTATTTTTCTTAAAAGATGACACATATGCCCAAAATTTTTTAATATTATGAGGAATCATTTTCTCAGTCTCATCGAGATATCTATTATAACATTCATTCGTTAAAATTTTAACTTGTTTTCTTAAAATAGAGAATTCCTTATAATAAGTTTCATTTTTATATTTTTTAAACAATCTATGGATTTTATATTTATTTTTGATTAGTTTTATAAGTTCAAAAGAATACCAATTCGGGTAAGATTTATTTTTAACTTTAAACTTAGGTACATATTGATGAATAAGGGAATTTAATTTCTCATAAAAAGAGATAATCATTTCTTCTGTATTTAATTTATTAAAATAATCATCCCAAGAAATTGATGAAAGTTTCTCATTTAAATAAGAATATCGCGCATTTTTATAGTTAAAAATATATCTCATATTAATATCCAAATTTTTTAAGATATCAAAGTCAACATTAATTAAAAGGGGCGGATGATGCAAGTCGACCTTAGTTAGAGGATCATCACAAGTCCTAACATTCACGACATCCAAATTAGATAAAACTAAATCAAGAGATCTATCATTAAAATTTTTTTCTCCATTAAATTGTTTACAATTGCAATATGCCATAACGTCAACCAAATTTGTTGAGTACACATTATAAGTATTAATCGGCGAATAATACATATTTTGCTCAAGACGGTCCCATTTCAACAAAGGCAGATTGAAATCTCCACATATCACAATTTTTTCATTTGGTATGGATTCTACAATTAAAATTAGATTGTTCAAAAAAATATTTAGGGCATCATAATCTTGTGGAGGTATATATACACAACAAACATTTAACTTTAGAGGAGTATTACTATTTGGATTTTGAATAACAGTAACCCAAATATCCTCAGCCAAGGAGGACCACTCAGGCCTATGTAAAAAGTTAAAAGAATTTCTAATTGCAATCAAAACTCCTCCCCCATCAGATTTCAAATGGTTGGTTACATCTCTATCTCGTCTAACAATAGAATATTCCTCAGATAGAATTTCTCGATCAAACACGCTAGCATTAAGAAACGTTTCTGTTAGGCAAATTATATGATGTTCACAATTTAACGAACCTACACGTATATCATGTGTCTTGGATCTAAGACCGCGTACGTTCTGATAATATATCGATAGAATCATTTAGAAAAATAAAATACTAATTTAATTAAATACAAATAGACATTCAAAGATATATCAATATATTGATAAGATCCAAGACTGGAACAACTTGCCATATTTATCATATAGATACAATATAAGTTCATATTTGAAAGAGAACATATTACATAAGCAATTTGTAGTAAATTGTATTTAAAATAATTTAAATTTGTATAAAAAATAAATATATATATTCTAATAGAGGCATTGATCGAGAAAAATGATAATAATTTTATAAAACATAAGTTTAGGTCAATCACAAAAAAATGATCCTTCATCTTTTTCCCAGGGAAGAATACATTCACAAAGAAATATAAAATATTATTGTATAAATGATATATTAATAATGTATCAATTTGAAAAAAATAATTTAAAAAAAGATATTTAATTCTGGGTCCATTAACATCTGGCTTATGGTACAATATAAATAATAAGAATAAGTTAAGAGATGTTTTCAATATCATTCTCACCACAAATACGAAAAATATTACTATTTTCATTCTTTCTAGCGAGAATGCGTCCATTCTTAACCCAGAGATACTTAAAATTAGGGGCCACTCTTTTAGCAGCTCGCGCGAGGCTGAGGAGGCGACGATTGACTGGAGTAAGGGCTTCATTAATATAAACCAGCTGATTATCAATCTTGAAGTCTCTTCTAACTTTTCGTTGTTGAATGACCTCGTCCCTGTCTCCCTTGCGAATAAAATCAACGACAATGCAACGATCTCTTTTTTGTTTAGATCCATATCGATAAGCTTTATTTATATTTTCAGGTTTTGCTTCAATTCCGAGTCCCCGTATAACATTTGTTATAACCGCAATCAAGTTTTCTCCCGATGACTCTGGAACACCCTTTATCTCCAAGGATCTCTCCAAAGATAACTGTTCCACTTCTTCAACCCTTCTTCGAAGGGAAAGACACTCATCCTCCAAAGCTGTCTTAGATTTTTGGAGCTCAGCTATATCATCTAGGGCATTTTTTAATTTCTGATCAAGGCTTACAAAACGCTCAGAATGGGAATCAAGTTTATCATGAGCAAATTGTAATGAATGTATTATTTTATTTAAAGCACAGGCAATACTGTCAAGGTCTGGTTTGACCGACAGCTCATCCAAAGAAGCGCCGGTAGTTTCCGCGACTGACTCACTTGTTGTCATAGAGGAAGCAACAGTTCGATTTTTGTTTGGAGAAACACTCCCTTTAGTGCAAGATTTGCATTTCCAGAGAGCGCCTGTGCTTTTAAAACTGCTTATTTCTTTGATAGTCAATCCAACACAGTCCAAGTGAAACAATTGTTTGCACGAATAACAATCAATAGATGTCAAAGAGTTATTAGACCTAGCAATAACTTTCTTGCAATTTGCACAGTTGGGCATTTTAAAAAAAGTCGGAGTATTTATATAAAAATCACAAAAAACAAGTAAGTAGATAAAAAAAATCTATTTCAAAGAAATTTGATAAAAAATAAAAAAAAACAATTTATTTCACTCCAACTAATAAAAAAATGATTTTTATAAAGTACAAAAATGCCAATAAAAACACAACAATACACCTTAGAACACAGATGAAACAACCAATCGGTTGGTATGCACAAGAGCTATAGAATGGTAACACTTTAATGTAGAAGGAACACGAATTTCCACAACAAATTTAGAAAAACTGCGGAGCAAATAAAAAACACGTCTCACTGTAAAAGACTAGGAACTCATATATGTTATAAAATGAAAGAGTGTGGATGCAGTCCAATAATTATATTAAGAAAAACTGTATCTGGTAGTTTACTTCTTGGACAAAGGATTTACAGATGGTATGTATTTATAATCAAAAAAATTATTAAAATTTTTAATAATTTATTTGCTCTTGACACATGCATAACTGTTTCGGCCCACCTCACCTTGATTATAAATACATACCATCTGTAAATTCTTTGTCCAAGAAGTAAACTACCAGATACAGTTTTTCTTAAGAGAAAGAAATAAGTGTGAAATGGGAGTTTCTGTGCCAGAATTGAAGAAAAAATGACTGTGCTCTTGTCATACGTATATATACTCTTTCATCCACCAACGGGCTGTCCGTTTCTGTTTTTTCTTGTATATAATACTGTGAATAACTTGCTGCTTTTCCAACACGACTGACATGCATGTTGAACGATCAAACACTGGAACAGCTGGAACGCGCGCCACCGCGCTTAGTGGATACAGTTCAAATATTTGGAACGCGTTCCGCGGAACGCGCTCTCGGGGTGATCATTCATGGCACGCGCGTAGTGGATACACGGCTTAATGAATTAAGAACAAAAACATACTTTGAATAATTAAATCAAATTTCATTAGGCTTTAAACTTCATAAAATTACTTTTTTTATTATTATTTAATGAATAATGATATCGAGTATTTAATTAAATCTGGGAATAATTAATCAATAGAGAGATAGAGAGTGAGAAAGACAAAGGGAAGGAAGTGTGTATAGATCAATCGATGATCTTGGGATTTGTCCATGCTAATGAGGATGGCAGCCAGCGTGTCCTTGTTAGCTATATCCCTAAGGGCTGGGAGACATCGATTTTCAGTCACCAACTTGGACAATGAGTGTCTAATTACCTCCCCAATCCATTAGCAAGCTGTGCCTTTGTCGGTGAAGAACCTCAGATTTTTCTTGAAGTACTACCTATCTACACCTCTAAGCTCTTTTGCCTCTCTCTATTTTATTTCTTTAAAGAATTGATTTTACAACTATATTAATTATTTAGCAGAAGCAGAGTTGTAAATTAGTAATTTGCATTATAATTAATTTATTTAAGGGCTTAAATAAATAATCCTATATTTAAATAAGTGGCTTAAAATTTATTAACATTACAAATGTACAAATGCCTTGCGGGATCAAGATATATTCGGTTGTGGTTATTTAATAAAAGCTCTTCGTTTTAAGAATAATAAAGGAGGAATATTTCTGAAAATTAGTTGCTTTTTGACTAGGTATTTTGTATGAGAAAATTTTATTATTATAACAAAAAAAAACATCAAGAGAGCGGACTATACCACAGCGATAAGAATTTAGAATCTTATCACAAAACGATTTTGATATAATGTAATTAAAAATGTACAGAGATACAGAAGCATTAAGTTCTTGTTCCTAGATTCAGTCTCTGAAATAGCCACCAATCAATTGATAAATTGGAACAGGATCTAAGGATTGAATACTGAAAAAGGCCTTAAACAAAAAAATGTATTTATCTCTAGTACTAAGGTCAGATCGCTTCTATTAAAGTTTCGTATATTAATTTTTCTGGAAATTCAAAATTTTGAAAAAATAATTACTTCACGAACCGTTACCTCTTGCCATGAAAAATACAAATACAAAACTCCGGTTATTTATATCCAAAATTCCATCGAGAATAAAAAAAAAGCATGGAGATTGACACTTGGAAATTATAATTATTTATTTAAAGGCCTAGTATTGGCAAGGGTCGTTTCTGATTTATATTTATAATAGCCCGTGAAACGACATAAATGCATATTTTATATTTTTGGAAGAGTTTTGTCCAAATATTCGGGTGTGACGGAAAGAGATCCCAAATCATAATTTTGTCAAAATATTATCATAAACACAAAATTAGAAAGACGCAAATATCATTGAAAATAGATTGGTATTGTATTGGTGCTAGGGGAAGGTTGGTGCCTCTAATTAAAAAAAAAAGGGTAAATAAAATTTCAAAAGTGACAAATTAGTCTATAACGAAAGGTATTTTTGTTAATTAATACTAATTAAAAAGAAAGAATTAAAATTTGAAGGAGCCCCAGCAGGCAATGAGAAATAATTTTGGCAACCAAATAAAATTTGGTTATTGCGGTGAATTTTCTTATAAAATTTTTGATCACTTTGATCCATACTCACTTTTTTTTAATTTTCTCTCAAGTTCTTTTAGACCCCATCCCTATTTATTTCAATTTATAGGTGGTCAATTTAAATCAAACCCTGATTCCTACCTAGTACAAGAGTTGAGACATCTACCACTGTGTTAAGGCTATACAATGTTTCAAAATTTTAAATATTTAAATATTTAGAAGTAAAGGGTAAAAAATGTTTTAAAATATAAGGGTAACGGATGGCATCCAAGAAAAATAAAATCAGCTAAGAGAGCGTACAAGTATTACCTAACGCAATTTTTGAAGATTTTTGACCCTCCCCCATGTAACGCGCCGTAACATTTTTCTGGACCCCCCTAGACGTTACGTCGCGCTTAAGCGGCCATTTTTAACTAAAAGTCACAATTTTGTTGCGCAAAGTACCGAAAGTCGCTAAAATACCAGTTACGTAACGGGTTGTTCGACACCCCTCCCCCCCCTTGTAACGCATGGTAACGTTTTACGAGACCCTCCCCCCAAATTGCGTTACGTAATACTTGTACGCTCCCTAAAGATAAAATCAATTTCTATCAGATTTTTGATTATCGACGTTTCGGACGCAAGTCGCGTCCTTGACTGCAAGAGGCTTAAAGCAATGCCATCGAAGAATTCATTCAGTTTTTCAACTGTATTGTATTAAAGTATATAAATTATTAGTAAAAATGCACGATTTCAATTTTCGTTAAAAATACGTCCAAGGGCGGTCCTAGCCTTACATTTTGGGGGGGGGTCACTGTTTTTTTTTTTTATAGTATAAATAAATGGGCCTGGGCCCCAACAAATATATATTAATCAAATATGAGTATCGTTTAAGTCTTAAATGGCCTAAGTTGCCGAAAAGATTGTGTGAATGGGAGAGTGAGTGGGAAAAAAGTGTGTTAAAAAAAAAAATTGGGGGGGGGGGGGGTTACGACCCCCTTGACCCCCCCCTCTGGGACCGCCCTTGAATACGTCCATATGTATTTGTTTGACGATTGATTGTCGTGAGGAAGGTCGCAAGTGGCGTCCGAAACGTCGACAATCAAATAAAGAAAAATCTGATAGAAATTGATTTCATCTTTATCTGATTTTATTTTTACTGGCTGCCATCCGTAATCCTTATTAAGTTAAACTGTCATATTCTTCATCATCTTGTTTTAAGCCCTCAGGCTTTGTGTAGGGGTTAGTGTGTTGGACTTCAAAACCAAGGGACGAGGGTTCGGATCCCAGGCAGTCCGATGATTTTATTTAAACCATTTGGATACCAAATGGATTAAATAGGAATGCCTGGGCCCCCAATAGATATATTAATTAATAACAGTTATCGTAAAAGTCTTATATGGCCCAAGTTGCCGAAAAGACTGTGCATGTGTGTGTGAATGACAGTGTAATTGGGAAAAAATTGTGAGTGTTTTTTATAAAAAAAATCTTGTTTTAAAAAATTTTTGTACTTCTGATTTGATAAATAAAAAGGATTTAGAAAATTTATTTTCACTCTCTTCCACTAATATTATTAAAAATTTAAAATAAATTATAATAAAAAAAAAAAAATGAAAATTTAAATATAAATAGTAAAAAAGTGGTAAATTTTTTATGCATTTTGAACAATAACAAATTCTTGCCCTTTGTTCTTAATAAATACAGTTATGTAAATACAAATGAATGTTGATTTGGTTGGAAGCCTTCCTTCGTATATGACATTTTAAGGGTATAAAAAAAAGAAAAAACAAAGCCGGCAGTAATTAATACATCTTAGTTAAATTTAAATACAATACTTTACATAACATACGTGATACATGGACCTAAAAGTGTGCTTATTGATAAATCACTCGGGAGCAGCGGCGGTCGTTTTCACGTTCATTTTCGATTCATTGACTAATTAATTGATTATTATCCGCTTTGGCTTAAATGATGTCCCTCAAAGCCACCCCATAAATAATTCCCTTCTTTTTCAGATATAATTCAAAGAGGGCTTCATTTAATTCCTAATAGCTCTATAGCTAACGAATACATATAAATGTTACGAGGAATAATGTATGGAAATTTTAGAAAGATAGAAAAGTTTTTTGACAGTATTATTTAAATAAGAAATTTTACCTAAAAAATCTGGTGTGATTGATTGTATATATTTAGTTTCGGACGGATAATTCAAAATTTAATGAGAATATACATTTTAAAGAGCATTTAAAAAATAAATTATTAATTTTTGGAGTCAATTTTGAGTAAATTGAAAAAAATACTAAAAAGTACATCAGTAAAGTACTAGTACTCTTTGACCGATTTTATTTAAAAGCTTATTTTCGAGCCTCATTGGGGTATCTAACTTAAAACTATAAAATTTCAACATCGAAGCTCATTTCCTTCATACTTTATTTTAATGACAGAAAGACCGAGATTCACATTTTTGGACCCAGGGGACCTCAGAACATATTTCTATTAAAATCTCGATATCGAATTTTTGACATGAATCCAATACTTTCTCTCTGTTTTACACATATAGGTAAGAGAGAGTAATAGTGAGTATGGACACTTCAAATCATTATATTGAAATGATTACATACTACAAATATATTTGATTGTGTAATTAGGTGTGTTTTATTATATGCGTCTGTAATTTGACGGAACAGGAGATCAGATTAGAGTAACGATTCCCTACATACAGGCGTAATTAAATTTTTTTATATATAGTATTCATGTGTAAATCGGATCCCTGAGATTGAGTGCAAGTATTCCATGAATTGTTGTTTAAATATTTGTACTAATATTATTTGTCGTGTATCACACACCAAATAGGTTAAATTAATACATTAAATATTTTAATACTAGGAAAGTTTCCGTGTATTGAGAAAGTATGAAGACCTTTTTAATAAATATTATATTTTATATACTTCTATCAATGTTGGATTTTTTTTTTTAAACACACTTTTTTCTCATTCACACTAAACACTCACACACATTCACACAATCTTCGGGATCTCAGGCCAGGTTGGCAGTATTTATAATATCTACCCCAGGCGCGGGGGGGGTTTTTAGCTATTGGATAGGAAATGGCTTAAATAGAAATGCCTGGACCCCCAATAGATATATTAATAATTAACGGGTATCTTAAAGTCTTAAATGGCCTAAATTGCCGAAAAGACTGTGTGTGTGAGTGTGAATGAAAAAAAGTATGTTTAAAAAAAAAAACATTTATCAATAATATCATTTTACCTTTTATTTATTTTTATTTCAAGCTACCCCAAACAAGATTGAAAGAATGCAGAATTTTTTTTTTTATCTTTTACATAATAATTGAATTTTTGTTCATTCAAGTGATAATAGTCTTTAATCGTTTGTATTTGTTTAAAATAACTAAAATCTTTTGTGGTTACAAAAATTGTCTAATATATTTTTTATTATCGATATCCCTTAAATAAAAATGTCTGGTCTCAAGTGAGTTATGTTCCTTTTTCTTTGGACAGTTTTGAAGCCACGAACCGTGAAAGATTTGTGTACTAAAATCTCATACGATTAGATAAATAAAATAAATTACTTGTATTGCATAAGATTGTTTTATAGTTTATTTTCTTTTTCTTTTTTTTTTTTTTTTGTTTGCCGTTTATTATTTTTAAAAGGCGAAAAAAATGAGATTAAATCAAAAATTAATTAACCGATTCACCAAACCAACCCAACACAGCAAACTTCGAAATGTTGAGATTCTTTGAATAAAAAAAAAAAAAAAAAAGAGAAAGAGAGAAGGAAAGATCTTTTTTTATTCACTTAAAAAGTCAAAGAAAGAAATAATAATAAGTCAAATTTATCGAAATCTTATTAAATGAGGGAAATTAGATCTCAATGATTAAAAAAAACTCAATTAAATTTTGAATTGCCCCCAATTGAAAGAAAGTTACAAAGATGATAACAATTGATATTATTTTTTTGTTAGAATAATTTTAAGGAAGGGGCGGAAATTAATTTTGCCCCCCTAAAAAATTTCGAGTTCCCTGGTTTCGGTAAAGAGTTTTTGAATAGAATAAATTACAGAGGTATATATTTGGTGTGATTGGTGAATACAGATCGTACAGCGTACAATTTTCTCATATCTTCAGTAATTGAAAGTTTTGTCAACAGATCCGTGGTTCAACTACCAGCTATTAAAAATAAATGCATGTCACACCAGATTTTTTATGTCGACATATGTTTACTTTCTGCCGAAAATATTAGAATTCAAGATGTCAAATTTATAATCAGAGAAAAATATTTATATTTTGTTAAGATGGCGACCATTTCTACTATCTTTCTATGATGTACCGGTACAAGAGTAAAGTAGTCTTCAAACAATTTTGAGAGCAAAATGAGAATATACCTATTAAAGAGCATCTAAAAAATAATTGATTTATGAATTTTTATCAAAATCGTTTGAGCGAATTTTGAGAAAATCCAAAAAAAAAAGTGAAAATACATCAGAAAAGTACTAGTACTTTTTTGCCGATTTTGATTAAAAGCTTATTTTCACGCTCCAGGGAGGCGTCTAACTTAAATATAAAATTTCAACCTCGTAGCTTAATTCCGTCATGCTTAAAATTGAACACGCACAGACAGACCATGTTACGAAAACAACTTTTTTAAACTCAGGGGACCTCAAAACGAGTTTATATCCATCTCAATATGGAATTTTTGACATGCATCTCTCTAAATATTAACATATATAGGGTAGAGAAAGTAAAAACTGCAAATGAAAAATGTTAAAGACTATATTTATAAAACAAAAAGGAGCTTTGGCCTAAAGCAGAGAATAAAGGAAAAAAAGTAAAAAAAAAAAAGCTGGCTTTTACTTAATAAAATATTATTAATTCCGTAATTAAACTCTATGGCCAGTAAGTCTTTAAGTAGAAGGTAGAAAATAATTCAAAGCCTATTTTTTTCTTAATAGTTAATTAAATAAGTACTGTCTGTTTTATTAGGGATTTATTTTCCTTTTTTTTTCTAAAGGAAATTGGGTGAATAAGCTGAGACCGAGGGTCTTTCAGAGAGAGAGAGAGACAAGAGAAAAGTGAGCTGTTCCCACCCGCGTTTAACCCCTGACCTCTCTATAAATCCCGGCGCTCCTCGCAAATTTAATTAGTCTCCGCGGCATTGTAATCCAGGGCTCCAGAAAAGTACCACATAGCGGACACACAATAAGATGGCATCTACACAAAAAAAAAGGACAGCCAGCTGCTTTTGACGTAGACATAATATTAATGAAGCACCTTGAAAAATATGTCAATAAAAAAAATAATATCGTTCCCTGCGTTTTTTTAATAAAGAATAAGAGTCTTGCCTATCATATTTCTTTTGAAATTTAATCTCAAGACTATTTACTGATAAAAAAATATGCACGTGGTCTTCAAATATCGGATTCATTTATCAAAGATTTAAAAAATATGTAGCAATGGAATTCAATTATTAGGGGATTAAATTAAAATTAATTTTCCATCTGTCAATTTTATTTTAGAGGATATCTGCGTTTTTGCTTGGCTGGTGCTCTCGGATTCGGCGTAGTTGGTAACGCGCCTGCCTTGTCTTATTTAAATTAACAGTTTTTTTTTTTAGTAATTTATAATATATCAGATTATCTAATTGATTGAGAATCACATATCATCACAACATAAATCACTAAATAAATAAAAACTGTTAATTTAAATAAGATATAAAGATAATTAGGCGGGATGAACTTGAGAACTGTTTAAGAAACGATTGGCGTCTGCCCACCTTCCCTTCCCTCTGCCCGCCCATTCTTTCTGATTGTCGAGACTAAAAAGTGAGAACTGTTTAAGAAACTATTGGTGTCTGCTCACCTCCCCCCCCTCCACCCGCCCTGTCAGTCTGATTGTCGACGAGTAAAAATAGAAACGACAATTAAAAGAATTTCCATTCTTTTTTTTTCAAATTTTTTTTATCAGGCTATTAAATAATTGAATTAAATAAAATGAAAAATATTATAGTTATATAAGAAAGATGAATCAAAATAAATTTGTTCCGACATTTGTGGGTTTAATCAAAACACTCGTTAGTGTACAGACAATTTATATAAAAATTTTGTTGACAAATATAATGATATTAATATATAAATATATTTAAGTAAGCAGCCTGCCGGAAGAACTCAATAAAAAATCATCTAAGATCTTTTTATAGTCTTCCATTATCTATAAACATCTCCTTAAAAAAAAAATAATTATAATAAACAGAAAATAAAAAAATTCCCAGTAAAGACACTCACACATGGATCAAATTTCCTTCTTAACAAACCTCCATAAAATAATTTCTAATAGAACACATGATTAAATTATTTTATAATTTTTTAATCAATTTTTTTTTTTTTTAATAATAATTATCATCGGCCATGTTCCCGTTAAGCTTGACTTGAAGGAAGTTGAATAATTAATTAAATAAATTTCAATATACCTGATTCAAAGGTGATGGCAGGTGCTTCACGATATTAAATTTAATACTTGAAGACACATCACAATGAAAATTAAACTCACTGAACACATTTTATTTTTTAAAAGCACGAAATAAAATCACTTGGAGAAAACGAACAGAACGATTGGACTAGTGGATGCCTGACTGAGTGTTTTGACTTATTCACCGCTAGAGGAAGCTCTGCGTATCTTTGTTTTTACTCTTTGAAGCAATGTTAAATAGGAAAAAAAATTGATAAATTAAAATAATTCCCCCCGGGCCCTTTTTTCTCCCCCCTCGTTTTCCCGAAATTTTAAAAAAAAAATTTAATCTCCTATATCAAATGTTGCGGGTTAGGACCCAGGCAGTTCGATGATTTTATTTAAGCCATTTGGATACCAGATGGCTTAAAAGAAAATACCCTGACCCCAAAATAGATATATTCTCTACAACGGTTATCGTCAAAATCTTATATGACTAAGTTGCCGAAAAGACTGTATGAATGTGTGTGTGAATGTGAGTGTGAGTGAGAAAAAAGTGTGAATGTTTTATAAAAAAAAAATAATTTAATGAAAAAATTTGGTGTGACTGGTCGCACAGCACACAACTTTCTCTACCTTCGGTAATTGAAAGCTGTGTTTTGTGCTTGTCACACCGCAGATTTTCAAAGTTTCACAATCTGTAATGTAATTTTAAACAATTTTATAGTATTTGATAGAGAAACAAACAAAAAAACTACACAGAGCCATTATTAATTTTTTTTTTTTAGCATTTTAAAATATTTATTTAATATCTCATTCTAATAAATATAGAAACAAGAACAATACTTTCTCTCTATATATATTTCATAAATAGGGTAAGAAAGTAAAATTCGTTCATTACGAATTATCTCTGTTCAAATAAAAGGCCCCAAAAAGAGTTCAAACTAACAGTGGATGAAAAATTTCGCTCTTGGCCTTTTGGCTTTCTTTTTTGCACGGCATCATTTTATAAAATGCTAGATAAAAATGAGCCTT
>JAKCPI010017487.1:0-13874 GCA_023213315.1 Euborellia annulipes | reverse complement strand
CATAGGCGTAGCCAGAAATTTTCGATGGGGGGGGTTCAGGATGATTTCTCTCTCCCCCTCCCCGACTAATAGGGCAGTATAGGGGTCTAATGAAATATACGACTAGTCAATCCGCCCTCCTGGACCCCCTTCAGATTGGCTCGGGCCCGCCCTTTCTTAATTAAGTGCCCCAATTTTTCATTCATCTCGTTTCAGGCAATAAAAAAATGCAACCCTCACATCTTTATAGAATTTTATATATAACCCTATAATAGTGGAGTTACTGCCTGTTTTGTTTCTTTTGATCAGAGATCTATCTCAGATCTCTTTAAGGTGCGCGTCTCGAAAAACCGTTAAAGCACGATTGACTCGAGGCGGCACCAGATGGCGTTAGTGTTCCCCCATTGGAAAACACGTAACTTGTTCCATTTCATTCTAGACTTTCCAGCTAATTAATTAAAGGCAAAAAATTAATTATTTTTTAACACAATGATTACTAATTTAATTATCTACAACTTATAGAGCTCCTTTTTTAAAATATCTTTTATTTAATGCGATTAATCTAAAAAAAAAATTTTTTTTTTCGAAAATCAAAAAAAGGGCTTCTATAAGTTGTAGATATTTTAAATAGCTTTAATTTAAAAAAAATTTGAGGTCGATAGCTTCAAAATTGTGGCCGCTGAAAAGTCCCAAAATTAGCACCCCGAGACGCGCACCTTAAGAAAAAAAAATAAAAAATTTAATTATATAATATTTTTTATTATTTTTCATTTGAGGGATTTAATCAATTTTAGCAGGCTTTAATTTTTTTATAAAGCAAGACAAAAATCAGGGGGGGGCGAACCGCCCCGGGTCTGGCGTAGTAGGTAGCGTGCCTACCTCCTATACCAAACGTCGCGGGTTCGGACCCAGGCAGTCCGATGATTTTATTTAAGCCATTTGGATACCAGATGCCTTAAATAGAAATGCCTGAACCCCAATATATATTATCTTACACAACGGTTATCGTCAAAGTCTTAAATGGCCTAATTTGCCGAAAAAGCTGGCCGAATGTGTGTGTGAGTGTGAGTGTGAATGAGAAAAAGTGTGAATGTTTTTTCTATAAAAAAAAAAAAAAAGACAAAAATCAATTCTTTCAATGGGAAAATTTTCTTCTGAATTTTCTTGAATTTTTTTGCGTTTCCTTTAATAAGAATTATTTTATTTTTATTTTTCTTTTTAAACTAGAAAAATTATTATATTTTTTTTACTTTCTCTTACCCTATATATGAAATATATAGAGAGAGAAAGTATTGTTTAATTATAGAGCTTAAATATTTAGTCATGGCTTAGGTCCAATGGGGGGAGGTTTGAACCCCAAAATCCCCCCCCGTGGCTACGCCTGAATATGCTCACATTCACACAGTCTTTTCGGCAACTCAGGCCCAATAAGACCATATAACCGTTATTGAATATATATATTTGGGGTCGAGGCATTCTTATCTAAATGGCTTAAATAAAATCATCAGATTGCCTGGGATCCGAATCCGCGACCCTTGGTATAGAAGGCCAGCAAGCTAACCCCTATACCAAGCCCGAGGGCCGTCCGGCGATATATTAGAATTCAAGATGTAAAATTTATAAACATGGGAAAATATTGATATTAATATATATTTAGATTTAATTGAGGTGTATAGCTATTTATTATTATTTAACTTATTTAAGGTTCAGGAAATCCTCCCAAATGAGCAACGCAGCTAGTCGTTTTTTCAATTGAAATATAAAGTGCCAGGGCCAACGTTTCGGTCACATATAGGACCATCATCAGGGCCAAGGCATTGTCAATTTATTATTCCTCTTGGTCATATTGGCCAAAGAAATTATTAAGTGTGTGAGAGTGAGTGAACTCTCAGTCCACAATAACAATAACTAACAATTTGGTCATTGAATTTGTTGTATTATTAATAATTTCTTTGGCCAATATGACCAAGAGGAATAATAAATTGACAATGGCTTGGCCCTGATGATGGTCCTATATGTGACCGAAATGTTGGCCCTGGCAAATGAAAATTGAAAAAAAACGACTAGCTGCATTGCTCATTTGGGATTTCCTGAACCTTAAATAAATTTACATATTTATTTTGTTACCATTGCAACCATTTCTCCTATCTTTCCTATGAAGTACAAGAACAAAAGATTTCAAGGGCAAAATGAGAATATACATTTTAAAGAGCATCTAAAAAATAATTGATTTATGCAGGGGGGGGGGCAAGTTCAAAATTGTTGCCCCCGAAAAAAAAAAAAAAATGATGTGACTTAACACACAGCAAATCGCCATAGGGATTTAACATTAGCTCTATGGAAGAGTGGGCGCTGACGGCACAGCCACTATTATACTTTGTCTGGAGGTCTATCACGCCGATTATTAATGGAACAGTTTTATTATTTATTTATTTTATTTATATTTATACTTCCACCCCTCCCTTGTTTGGGTTAGGGTTCATACTTATTTATTTACATTTTACAATTTACATTAGACTTAGAAAATTTTTTGTTTCTCCCCAAGTCCTCCACACTTCCCCATTTCTTTCCGGACGTCATTCCTCAGTTGGCTTCTCAGCCTCCTCTTCCATTGACCTAGCTTCCTCTTTTCTAAGCCAGTTCTTCATGTCTTCTCTTACCGCTCCTGTACCACTTCACAATCAAAGATGTGTTCCAGGACTCTTCTTCCTTCTTGCATAGCCTACAGGCTTCTGTTTTTCCCACCTTCTGCTATGTGGAAGACCGTTCCCCATCCTCATCCTTGTCATTTTCCCAACGTTTTATTAAAGATTTTTAAATGAATTGTAAAATTTTACATTTTGATTATAATGTTTTTACTACATTTTATATTTTTTTTAATTCCTCTATATATTTTTTATGCGTCCGGATCTCTGCCGCCCCACCCCCGCATTTCGGGGTCTGCGGGGGTGTTAACAACTCCTGGATTTATGGATTTTAAACAAAATTGTTGAAGCAAATTTTGAGAAAATCAAAAAAAAAAGTGAAAAAGTACATCAGTAAAGAATTACTAGTACTCTTTGGCCGATTTTGATTCAAAGATTATTTTCACGCCCTAGGCGGGCGCCTAACTTAAATATAAAATTTCAACCTCCTAGTCTTTTCGTTCTTGAGATATTTCGTTCACAGACACACAGACAGACCATGATGCGGGGACCACTTTTTTTGACTTAGGTGACGCTTCTTTACGTGTATATCCATCAAATCTCGACATGAATCCAATACTTTCTCTCTATATAGCTAAGCATTTTTGGTTATTTGGTGTATAAGCAAAAAAGATTTAAATTTTTCCCTTTGCTGAAATTTTGATCCTATTGTTTCTTTTTTTTTTGAGGTTTGATTGAATGTATATATTTGGTGACGTTTGGAATTCATCATCTCTCTCTTTTAATCGTAGAAATAACTCTCGATTGATAAACCCTTTGAATAGGGCCCGAACGAAGCCATTGTTTAAGTACATAAACGCTTCCCTTTCTCTATGCCATTGTATTTGATCATTCATATTATAAATAGAGTCCAAAGAAATTATCGTGAGATCTTTAATATAAAATGTTTTTTTTAAAAAAAGTGAAACTTTATTTTGGTCGAGCACAAATTTTTTCGTTTTTCAATCAGCGTGTCGCGTTACAAGACGTGACGTCAAAGGACGTGACGCCAAAGTTATGACGTCACAAGCCATGACGACAAAAAGTAGGAAAGTTAAAATTTAATATTAATATATATGACGAATTATAAAAAAATAATTGTGAGATTTAATTTTTCAATTTATTTATTTTATTTATTTATTTACAGAAGTAATCCTGAAAAGGCCATTTCACAGGGAAATTAATCCTAATGAAGAAATGGCTCTGAATAAAAATACAAAAAGAATTATTTCTAGTTACAAATTAATATAAGAGTCTTTTACAGTAAATGAATCCTTTACAGTAGATATAGACGCATAATATAGATAAAAAAATCATTAACGAAGATAAAAACAAATAATAATACAAAAAATGCTCAATACACAAACTTGAATTTTAATATAAAACTCTCTTCATTCCTCCTTTAAATCTACCTAAAGAACAACTGAACACATCCGGAAGATCGTGATCCCTAGCCATATCATTATAAGTAATACAAATCCGATTTATCGGAGAGAACATGGATGCATTCGTTTTGCATTGCCATGGTGTAAATAGGTCATTACTCCTAGTCTCTCTGCTTGGAGCTCTAAACCCAAATTTTTCTAATATTTGGGGTGCATCAGTGCAATTATTAATTATTTTATATAAAAAAAATAAAATCAAGGAATATTCTCCTATTTTCTAAAGTTGGGAGATTTAGAGTAAAATTTGGAAATTTTCTATTAATATAATTAACTAATCTTCTTTGAACAGATTCGATCCTATTTATATGAACTTGATAATGAGGAGACCAGCACACTGAAGCAAATTCTAAATGAGGACGAACCAAAGTATAATACAAATTAATAAAAGTGGAAGCATTCGAGAAACGATTTCCAGTTCGAAATATGAATCCTAGCAATTTAAAGATTTTTTAACTATCATGTCTATATGTGTATCAAAAATCAGCTTAGAGTCTAGTATCACACCAAGATCTCTGACTGATGATACATTATTAAGTTCTTGTTGACCAATATTGTATTTAAAGTTAATTTTATTTCTATTTCTAGTAAATGACATTACAGAACATTTGTTAACATTCAATGAAAGTCCATTTTTATTTACATAATGGCAAAATCGATCAAGATCACTCTGTAACAATAGACAATCATTAATATTGTTTATTGTTAAATAGATTTTCAAATCATCAGCGTAAGATAGAAATTTAGCTGAGTGAAAACACTGTGCAATGTCATTAATAAATATAATAAATAACAAAGGACCAAGATGGGACCCCTGTGGCCACCAGAAGATACAGGAACATACTCCGACTGATAACCATGCACAACAACAGCCATTGATCTATCTTTAAGATATGACTCAAACCAATTTAGTAAAAATCCCTGTATACCCAAAGCCTCCAATTTTTTAATCAATAATTTGTGGTTTATTCTATCGAACGCTTTACTAAAATCAGTGTATACAGAATCAACCTGATGTCTATCCTCCATTGATTTCCAAATAACATCAGTATATTGGACTAGATTGGACTCAACAGATCTCCCAGGAATGAATCCATGCTGCTCTTCAATCAAAACATTTTTAACTGTCATAAAGAGAGTTTTATGAATTAATTTCTCAAAAACTTTTTCAAATATACAGAGCTTAGAGATAGGTCTATAATTTTCGATCATATTTCTATGCCCACTCTCAAAAATAGGAACCACCAAGGCTCTCTTCCAAATGGATGGACAAACCCCTTCAGAAATAGATTGATTATAAATTTTTGCTAATGGGTGAGAAAGAGATGTCGCACAATTTTTAACAAATATACTGGGGATTCCATCAGCACCAGCTCCCAAATTATCATTTAATTTTAAAATTATTTCCATTATCTCCGATTCATAGAAAGAGATAGTAGATAAATTTACATTATTATAACAAAAACTCATATTATCTACATCAATTGCAGAAGATGAAAACATAGTTTGGAAATAACTAGCAAACATATTTGAGATTTCTCCACCACTCGAAGATGTAATGCCATTATATTCCAAACAAGATGGAATTTTATTTTTCTTAAAAGATGACACATATGCCCAAAATTTTTTAATATTATGAGGAATCATTTTCTCAGTCTCATCGAGATATCTATTATAACATTCATTCGTTAAAATTTTAACTTGTTTTCTTAAAATAGAGAATTCCTTATAATAAGTTTCATTTTTATATTTTTTAAACAATCTATGGATTTTATATTTATTTTTGATTAGTTTTATAAGTTCAAAAGAATACCAATTCGGGTAAGATTTATTTTTAACTTTAAACTTAGGTACATATTGATGAATAAGGGGAATTTAATTTCTCATAAAAAGAGATAATCATTTCTTCTGTATTTAATTTATTAAAATAATCATCCCAAGAAATTGATGAAAGTTTCTCATTTAAATAAGAATATCGCGCATTTTTATAGTTAAAAATATATCTCATATTCAGAGGCGTACCGAGGCAGTTGGGGGCCTGGGGCGGAACTAGAAGAGGGGGGCCTTATATTGAATTTTTTTTTTTTTTTTTTGGGGGGGTGGTCATCTTTAAATATCCCTCTCCTCCATACACAAAAACATTTTTAAATACCGTATATCCCTGAACCCCAAGGGGTAATTTTCATTAAATTTTCTTTTTTTATCTAAATTTTTCCCATTTTTACTTGAGCCCCAAGGGCCCTGGGACCTCTCAAAGAGAAATTTTCATTAAATTTTCTTTTTTTTTTTATCTAAATTTTCCCATTTTTACTTGAGCCCCGAGGACCCCGAGGCCTTTCAAAGAGAAATTTTCATTAAATTTTCTTTTTTTTTTTTTTTTTTATCTAAATTTTCCCATTTTTACTTGAGCCCCAAGGGCCCCGGGGCCTCTCAAGAGAAATTTTCAATAAATTTTGTTTTTACTTGAGCCCTGAAGGCCCCGGGGCCTCTCAAAGAGAAATTTTCAATAAATTTTGTTTTTTTTTATCTAAATTTTCCCATTTTTACTTGAGCCCCAAGGGCCCCGGGGCCTCTCAAAGAGAAATTTTCAATAAATTTTGTTTTTTTATCCTAAATTTCCCCCATTTACTTGAGCCCCAAGGGCCCCGGGGCCTCTCAAAGAGAAATTTTCAATAAATTTTGTTTTTTTTTTATCTAAATTTTCCCATTTTTACTTGAGCCCTGAGGGCCCCGGGGCCTCTCAAAGAGAAATTTTCATTAAATTTTGTTTTTACTTGAGCCCTGAGGGTCTCGGGGGGCCTCTCAAAGGGAAATTTTTTATTAAATTTTCTTTTTTTTTTTATCTAAATTTTCCCATTTTTACTTGAGCCCTGAGGGCCCCGGAGCCTTTCAAAGGGAAATTTTCATTAAATTTTTTTTTTTATAAATATATGGGGGCCTATGCCGGCTCGGGGCCTGGGGCGGACCGCCCCCCCTCGCCCCCCCCTCGGTACGCCACTGCTCATATTAATATCCAAATTTTTTAAAGATATCAAAGTCAACATTAATTAAAGGGGCGGATGATGCAAGTCGACCTTAGTTAGAGGATCATCACAAGTCCTAACATTCACGACATCCAAATTAGATAAAACTAAATCAAGAGATCTATCATTAAAATTTTTTTCTCCATTAAATTGTTTACAATTGCAATATGCCATAACGTCATAGGTCCAATTTCTGCTTCCTAGTTTTTCTCCCCCCCCTTCTCCCCCCCCTTGTTTTTTTTTTTTTTTTTTTTTTTTCTTGAAATAATTTTTTACCAAATTTGTTGAGTACAGCATTATAAAGTATTAATCGGCGAATAATACATATTTTGCTCAAGACGGTCCCATTTCAACAAAGGCATGATTGAAATCTCCACATATCACAATTTTTTCATTTGAGTATGGATTCTACAATTAAAGTGGGATTGTTCAAAAAAAAATATTTAGGGCATCATAACTTGTGGAGGTATATATACACAACAAACATTTAACTTTTAAAGAGGAGTATAACTATTTGGATTTTGAATAACAGTAACCCAAATATCACTCAGCCCAAAGGAGGACCACTCAGGTGAGGCCTATGTAAAAGTTAAAGAATTTCTAATTGCAATCAAAACTCCTCCCCCATCAGATTTCAAATGGTTGGTTACATCTCTATCTCGTCTAACAATGATAAAATACAATTTTTAAAATAATTTAAAATAGATTCAAAATGCTAAATAAATATTTTTTTCTCAGTTTTTAATTTAACATACGCCAATTGATTTCCCATTTTTTCAATTATTAAATTAAGATTAAAAATCTGGTGTGACTGGCGCACAGCACACAACTTTCTCTTACCCTTCGGTAAGAAGGTTACCTGTACTAGTCACACCAGATTTTTTCTGTCGAGATATATTTAGTTTCCGATAGCACCTTAGTTTCAAACTTTGATTTTAAATGTTGACTGCTTCAAATAAACTATGGTTATTTTTCAAAATTTTTAATCTCATATTTGGACATTTTATACACAATATAGAATCGTAAATAAATACAAAATTTCATAAGAATTGGAAAAAAAATTTTAAATGCCTAAAAAGTTTCAAAGGGGACCCCCTTTTGAATCGAAATTAACATAGAAATCCCTATAGGAAATTAACATTAGGCCTATGAGAGAAGGCGGAGAGACAGGCGATAATGTTTGCAAGTGAGAGAGAGAGAGATATATATGTTTTCTCCTAAGCAATTAAAGACACAAATAAATGGGAATTTAAATAATAATTGATTTTTAATCTAATAAAAAAGAAAAAGATTTAAATTCCGTTACCATAGCAACCCATTTCTATCTTTCCTATGAAGAACAAGAGTAAAGTGGTCTTCAGAAGATTTCAACGGCAAAATGAGAATATACATTTTAAAGAGCATCTAAAAAATAGTTCATTTTTGAATTTTAAAAAAATTCTTGGAGGGAATTTTGAGAAAATCGAAAAAAACTGAAAAAGTACATCAGTAAAGTACTAGTACTTTTTGGTCGATTTTGTTCAAAAGCTTATTTTGAGTTTGTGGGAAGGTACCTAAGTTAAATATAAAATTTCAATCCGGTGGCTCAATTCCTTCATGCTAAAAATCTGTCCACACATACAGACCACACACACACACACGTCCACCACACACACACAGACCAATTTGCGGGACCCACTTTTTTTTTGAACTCAGGGGCCTCCAAAACATGTATATCCATCAAAATCTCGACATCGAATTTTTGACATGATCGCAATACTTTCTCTCTCTATATATTTCATAATATAGGGTAAGAAAAGTAAAAAGGCCTTAATGGAATAATTTTCTGAAAATTTTCAGTTAAAAGCCTACGATCCGAAAAAAAAGTTTCACTTGCATCGTGGTCTCATAAAACCACACAATTTTTTTTTTTTTTCGTTGATAGTTTGGGCTGGAGGTGAAAATAAAAAGTACCTACCACAACCCCAAATTTTTGCAAAAAAAAAGTGTTTAGGGGGGAAAAAAGGGCCCCGGGTTCCCTCCCCTAATTAATAAATTTTTTTTTTTTTTTTTTTTTTTAGAAAAAATATTTAAGATGTGGATCAAGTGTTGAGGAGAAAAGAAAAAGAATAGTTGCTATTTTTTTATTTTGGTCACTAATTGAACTGATGCTACCGGCCCTAAAAATTCCGTTGTTAGATTTACAAAAACGACTTTAATCAATACAATTTTAAAAACCATTTTGGCTTGTGAATTCAGTGGCGTAGCGAGCTAAAACTCGGGCGCCCGGAGCACAATACCTTTAGGCGCCCCCCCCCCTATTTGAAAACCATGTACAGCGGTTCCCAAACCGTGGGCCGCGGGCTTATTGCTACTGGGCCGCGGGCGTCTAATAAGTCAAAATATAGGTTTACATATACACTGGGCCTCAGCCAGGGGGCGGATACAAGGGGGGGTAAAGGGGGTAATTACCCCCCCCTCCCCCCGAGAAAAATAAAATTGAAAAAAATACTTTTTTTTTCGAAAAAAAAAAAAAAAAAAAAAAAATTATTTTGAAAGTAAAATTTTAAAAAATTAATACTTAAAAATTTGATTTGTATTTATATTCTGGCAAACATCAAAAAAGGTTGGGAACCTCTGCCATATAATATTATACAGGGGCGTATATAGAAATTCAAAAATTTTCCTGCCTGCGGAAAATTTTTTGCCCTGCCGTTAAAATCGTTTTACCTTTTTTTTTAGGAAGTCTAAATTTTGCGGAATTTTTTCCCCTTCCTGCGGAAAAATTTTTTTTTGCGGAACCAAATTTTCCTTTCACGCGGAAAATTTTTTTTCCCCGGACATTAAAATTATTTTTTTGTTTTACAGACGATTTGGCGCCCCTTTGTGAGTAGCGCGCCGTGGCATGATGACTACCCTTGCCCCCCCCCCCCCCGCCTCGCTACGCCACTGTGTAAATTTTATTAGATCTACAATTTTTTTAATTAATCTTTTTAATACGTCAATCATGATTGAAAAAATTTTAAATTTTGGGATTCTTAGAGAATTATATGTTTGATATAAATATGATCCTACAACAGATAAAGATCTCTGCACTATATAACTTAAAAAAAAAACGATTGGCACAATATGACTTCCGAAAGTAAATTTCTGACTTTAAAAAAGTTTTTTTTTTTTGCTCTTATTACTTTCTCTCACCTATGCATATATGTAATATATATATAGAGAGCAAGTATTGGATTCATGTCAAAAATTCGATGTCGAGATTTTTGATGGATCTTCACGTTTTGAGGTCCCCTGAATCCAAAAAAGTGGTTTTCGCGACATGGTCTGTCTGTCTGTGTGTCTGTGTGTCTGTCTGTGTGTGTGTGTGTGCTGTGAACAAAATATCTCAAGAACGAAAAGAGCTAGGAAGTTGAAATTTTATATTTAAGTTAGGCACCCCCATGGGACGTGACACGAAGCTTTTGAACAAAATCGACCAAAAAGTACCAGCACTTTACTGGGATTCACTTTTTTTTCACTTTTTCTCGATTTTCTCAAAATTTGCTCCAACGATTTTTTTTAAAATTCAAAAAATCAATTATTTTTTAGATTCTCTATAAAATGTATATTCTCATTTTGTGATTAAAATCTTCAGAAGACCACTTTACTCTTGTACTCCATAGAAAAGATAGGGGAAATGGTTGCCATGGTATCAAAATATAAATATTTTCCCATACTTATAAATTTTACATCTTGAATTTTCAATTGTACCCTACTGTCGGAAACTAAATACACTAAATCGACACAAAAAAATTCAGGTGTGACAAGCACAGTACACAACTTTCGATTACCGAAGGTAAGAGGAAAGTTGTGTGCTGTGCGCCAGTCACACCAGATTTTTTATGAATTGTGTTAGTTCAAATTCGTGTAAACAAACAAGTTGGGTGTAGATAGTTGCCAACTAGCCTTAAAACATCAATGTTATTCTTTTTAGGACACTCTTTTCTAATAAAAAAATAATCAACTATCGAATATACAAAGTGGAATTTAATGGTTGGATAATTCGAGCTTAAAAAAATAAAAAAATGTTCAAAAAGAATTTTATATTAAATCAAAAAATTTTCAGTTAACGACCAATTCATATTAAAATCAAAAGTAATAAACTTGGCAACGCATCTCCCCCCCCCCTCTTAGGGTGTTTTAATTTAAAAATTTAAATTTTCATTAATCTTGATGATGATTCCTCCCTAAGGGAGAAAGTTTTATGGAGATATAAAGGGAATATTAAACCATCTCAATTTTTAATTTTTTTTTTTTTTTTTTTATAATCGATTTCCGAACTCATCAAAAGATTTTAATAAAATTGTAATACTTTCCTGCTTTTGTTTAATAGGTGAATGCAAGTCAGGTTAATATATTTTTAGTGCTTTTTTTTTTTAATAAATGTACCTGAATAATTTATAGGGCCTACTCTAATAAATAAAGATCCAGATCATCATCAAAGATTTACATTAAATAAATAATTTTATTTAATGAAAAATCCCGCACGCCCAGGGTTTGAACAGGGATCTTCTTTGTAGAAGCCGACACCCTAGCTCACTACACCAGCGAGCCCCCCATCAAAGGGGAAATTTTTTTTTTTTTTTTTGAGGGAACAACTTAAATTACGGCAAAAAAACCCTCAATAGCCTAGCAAAAAAAAATCATTCCCCCGCTGTTTACCCCTGGTGCATCGTGCACGCAGACACGCACCAACCCATTACCGGTATCTAGCGCAAATGGCCATCAACCTGGTTCCAACGTTGGGAGTGAGAGGCCCTTCACCTTTCTACTCCCCAAAAATCAGTCCCCCTCGTGACTGGTTCATCTATATCTCCTTCACAAAGGGGAAAAAATAGAAAATTTAATTATATAATATATTTTATTATTTTTAATTTGAGAATTATTATAATTAATTGGATTTTTAATAAATTCTGATCAGGGGCTTATATAGAAAACTCAAAAGTTTTCTGCATGGAAAATTTTTTGACGAAACTATTTTTTTTTCCCCGCAGGACAACCTTTTTTTAGAGACACGAAATTTTTCGACCTGCCGTTAAATCCATTTTGCTTTTTTTGGGCTTCCAACTCCCCCCCCCCGCCCAAGGGGCTTGGAGTAAAGTTGGTAGCGTGCCTACCCTTCTATACCGAACGTCTCGGGTTCGGACCCCAGGCAGTCCGATAATTTTATTTAAGGCATTTGGATACCAAATGACTTAAATAAAAAATGCCTGGACCCCCCAATTGATATATTAAAACATATTGATTATCGTAAAAAGTCTTAAATGGCCTCAGTTGCCGAAAAGACTGTCTGAATGTGTGATGTGAATGTGAGTGTGAATGAGAAAAAAGTGTGAATGTTTTAAAAAAAAAAAAAAAAAAACCCCATGGGACCCAAGCCATAGATACAAAATTGAACACAAGCTTTAGACTCACTTATATAGGGTCATTAAAGACACTAGGAGAGTCAAATAATCTAAATAAGGTCATTGTTGAAGATGAATCTCAGTGGGGGGTTGTCCTTGTTGAGGGAGGAGTCTTAGTAGACATCTTCCATAACTTTGATTGCACCGCCCCCTCACAGCATTGGTTGTTTAGGGCAATGTTGATTGGAAATTCATCTATTTTTCCAGGGGTTTTCAAGAAATTTAACCCTGCTAATTCAGAGCTGCAGATAGTTCATCAAAATCTTAAACGCGAAACCATTGGCTGCTGATTTAATGATCATCCCATTAGTAACAAATGAATGGACGAATTTTGCGCAACCTTTTGCTGATTTCAGGCATCATAATAAACTCAAGAAGAGCTAGAATGGCTAAAGAGGTCCAGCGTGCATTGCTGATATTTGAAATTTGTTGAAATTTAACGAAAAAGATTTCATTACTCTCAGCGAAGTGATGAAGTCACGAGTGAGGTGATAGAGTACCTTTGATGTCGTCTCCTTCAGCCGTCTGTTTCCTTAATTTTAGTTTTAATGTTGCTGAAGGCTCCTTTCTATTTATTATAATTGCTAATAAAATCCTGCACAAAGAAGTAGTGGATGTTTGGTGATTTAGTCAACCAATGGAGCTCATCGCCCATGACAACACGTAGAAGGCAATCCAACACATGAAGCTGTGCTTGGGTTGGGGGTACCTTTCTCTTCGAACATTTGCTGCAGCAGCCACGATCTTTTATTTAAAATAATTTAAAAATACCAAAATTTGCTTTTATAAATAGAATTTATATAATTTATCTTTAAATCTTTATTAGAAAAATAAAATATTTAACTATGATTTTGGCTTACCCCTTCCCAGAGAGTACCTTACCCCCCCCCTCCTCCAGGATTTTCTAGAGCGTTCTGAAAGTTATAATTGAAACCAAATTAAGCAAATTAAGCTAATTAAAATTCAACTACACATGCTTGTGTTACACCTCCACCTTATACCGGCTTATACAAGACTGCGACCAAACAACCTAAAATTTCAAAGTAGTTTTGTACGTGACCTTTTTTTATTTTAATGGAATAAACGTCATTTTAGTCATTAATAGGCAAAAGTTCATTGAGTCTGAATACAGGAAATCTTTTAAAAAAAAAAATCCGAAAAGTCATACCCCTAATGTATATATCATTTATCCCCTTCTCTTGAAAACAAAATTCCAAATTTTCTTAATCTTGACTTTTAAAATGAATTAGGTTCTTTAAGCTCCAAAACTCATAATAATGTTGCCATAGAGCAAGTGTATATTTATATACAGTTGAT